>LPNX011015596.1:0-61331 GCA_001517045.1 Pseudotsuga menziesii
ATGCAACACTTGGTGCTAATGTTTAAAACAACATATATATATATATATATATATATATATATATATATACCATAAAGTAACAAATGTTTAAAACAACTTTGTATTTTAATAGGGAAGTTTATTATGGATACTATTCAAGGTTTAACCAATACCAATTGCCATTCATAAATGTATATATAAAATAATTATCTAAGAAAAAAATATATTTTAAAAAAATTACTGTTAATAAGAATTAAGATTTGTTTGTTAAGAAATTAACAAATAAATCTTATTATAGTTATTAAAACATTTTTAAATTTTTTTTTTTAAATATATTTCTTTTAACATAACATTATTATTATCTTAATGAAAGTGTACATAAAACTAGTCATTTTTTTATTATCCCTAATCAAAGTTCAAAAATTCACTATATTATAGATAATAAATTAAAATCATAATAGTATTCTCGTTTATTCTTAATATACATAATTTTTTTTAATGAAAACAATGATTTATAATATTTATTAGATTGTTTTATTTATCATATTAAATATAAATAGAATATTAATGTAATTAATTTTTGTTTTTTAAATTATGTTTTCTGTTTTTGTTTTTTAAATTATGTATTTTTAAGAAATATAGACAACTTTGAAAACAATAATTTTTTTTAATTGTGTTTATACTTTTTGGTGAGATGAAAAAATAATTTCTATCTTTTAATTTCTTTATAAATTATGAGAATTAAGAATTTATTTTCCATCGTTTTCCATGGTTTATGCCATCCTTTAATTTCTTTGTAAATTATGAAAAATAATGAATACAATTTTTACACAACTATATTATTTATATTTGAATTAATTTTATTGCATCGAGCTAGGTGCTCTCCAACTCAATATGAGGAAGATCATATCATGTTAGTCAAGTTATGTTAGCTAACATAAATAAAAAATATTAAAAAATGAATAATATAAAATACATATTGACTTAAGTAAAAATTAAAATTAAAAATTAAAAATTAAACTACATATATTCATTTTAAACTCAGATTTATCAAATACCGAGAGGGATCCAAATGGTAAAAAATATATACCTCAAGAAATTAGATCCTTTTGGTACTTGATAGATCTGGGTTTAAAATAGATCTATGCTAGTACTTACTAAGTAATGAGTTTAAAAACAATTGTGAACCATTTCCAATTAAAAAAATTGAAAAAAATAATAATGACATCTTATAATTGTTAGTTAAAATTATTATGACTAGTATAAATAAAATTAAAATGTTATAATTAAACAAGTTTACAAGGAAATATCATCTATAAAAAAAAATGTAATAATATTTTTAAAATGTAATAAAAAACTATATAATTAAAATAATAATATTTTAAAAAAGTAATAAAAAACTTTAAAATTATATAAATAAAATGATAATATTTTTAAAATAACTGAAAACTATAAAAATAAAATTTAAAAATGAATAATATATATTTTTATCTAATTTTTATTTAAATTTTAAATAATAATTTATTTTATTTAGAAAATATATAAATATCAACACTATTTTTTTTAATATATATATATATATATATCATTTCAATGAATCTTTTGATATACAAACATTTTCTCTCATAAACAGAAAGAAAATAAATCCATTGAATGCTATTTTTTTTCAAATTCTATCAGCAAAGAGTGCGAGTTGGTGAAGAATTTAGCCTTGAGTGAACTTTATTGAATATGTTTTCGTCGGCATGAAATCGGGCAACCTCTACAATTGAATATTTCATTATATACACATTAGAAAATTGGAATAAAAAAACTCAAAAACTCAATTTTTTTTTATCATAAACATACCATAAATTGGATTACTTCCCTCCTCCCCTAAATGGTTGAATTCTTCCTCCTTGGCTCTCTTCCTCACGAATCAATCTCCCTCCAATGGTATTCGATTTATTGGACTCTATGAGCCTCCTTTTTATGTATGCCTACCTTGGATCACCTTCATGCATGTTAAGAAAATCAATGAAATTGGTTAGAAGAAACTAAGAAAAAATTTGAAATTACAACATTTCATTAAGCTCTGACCTTTGATCTTTTGCATGTACTATAAGAAGTGGGTTTGGAAAACAAGATAGTTCCATTGGGCTCCATGGATTAGGAAGTTGTCGCGTTTGTTGGGTGCTGCTTGACCTCCTCCAAAACAATAAGAAATTCTATCAATGAAATAATAAAATAATAAAACCCTTTAAAATGTGATATAAAATCAAATAAAATATTATTGGAGATGTTTCTATTTTTTAATATAATGTTTCTAATTTGTTTATATGATGTTTTTTTTAAAATATTAACTTAAAATGTTTCTTACTAGTGATGTTTTGCATTGCTTAACATTTTTTTGGGATCGCAAATGTCACCTCCCACCATTTGACTTCTTTTTTAAATATTTAGTAAGTAGGGAATTGAATAATTACTTTGTTTTATGTTTTTTTAATTTTAATATTTAGTTTGTAGGTTAAAATAGATTTTGGTTTAGAGTCTATGTATACAATAATTTTAATGTTTTTTTTATATATTAAGATAAACAAAATTAAAACATGCCATTTTAAATTATCTATATATTTTGGTTTGTGATATTTTCAGATGTATTAAGTGTTTCATATGTTGTGGTCTTTTTTGAAAATATTGATTTATTGCTAATTATTGCTATATAATTTGTTTTTATTGTTGTTTTAGTTTTCCACTCATTCTTTTAATGTTTCTTTTAGGATTGTTTGGTATAGAAGTGAAGTGTTATTCTGTGGTGGTTTTATGTATTTAATTATCAATAATAAATTTCAATATGACTATATATATTAAATATTGAATCTACTATGCCCGTGGGGGGGCAGAGCAAGTGCTAAATGGAATTGTTTGTGAATGGAAGGTCATGAGTTCAAATCCCCCCCAAGTTAACCCGTGGGCCATGGTTCGGGCATTGTGGTTTCACCTAGGTTTATAGTGGTAGCGGGATTGGATCCCTGGACCCCGTGTTACGCGACTACTAGCCCGTCCCTAGTTGCTGATTCCTCTAGTAAAAAAAAATAAAAAAAATATTGAATCTACTATAGTAAATAAATAGTTAAAAATTAGTCCTCTGGGGTAGCTCAGTTGGTTGGAGATTCTGTGGCCAAGCTATCACTAGGTCGAGGTCAACTCTTGAATTCTCTGGCCCCTCCAGGGACAAGTTACCAAAACTGTTGCTTACAGGGTGAGATCCCTTCGGGTGGGCCCCTTGAAATTATTTCCACGAAGTTATGGTGCAACAAACCACATAAAAAACAATAAAAACAGAATAAAATAGTTAAATGGTAATTATCAAAGGTATCAACAAAATTTATGTAATAAATTATTGATCCACATACATATGAAACTCAATAATCGAACTTAGAATAAACAAAATTCATATAAGAAGAAAATAATATTAACTTATATTATATGAAGGTTTCATAACATTTATATAGGATTACATGTGTGTCCACATTTGACAAATAAAAAAGGCTAACCATTATTTAATAATATACCTAACTAATTGACCAAGCTAATACGATAATGGGGTGTGAACCAAATCCAAACATCATATTGTGATGGATGGGCCTCTCATTCATACCAATTCTTCCTAATTGAAGGGGAAAGAATCCCTTCTTTCTTCGTCTCAGGTGAATTGTGAGAAAACTGAAACCAATTATAAAATGATAGTTGTTGAGTTGTGCTGCAAAATAATGAATACATTGCAGAGTGTGTCAGTGATGACTAAAGCAAGTGACTACATAGAATAAGGTGGGATGGTGTGTCTCCAAAATAAGTTGAAATGAGCAAGTGCCTACATCAACCAGGGTGGGAGGGCATGTATCCAAATGAACCCATTCCTGATGTTGTCATGAAGAGTTGTTGAGCTAATAAGATGCCTGCACATATCAGGATGGGAAGGAACACCTCCAAATGAACCCAATCTGGATGTTGAGTGGAAGTAGGTTCCTACATAGACCTGAGTGGGAGGGCATGTCTCTAAATAGAAGTACTTGATCTGGATACTGCTTAATTGTGTGGTTGCGATTGCTAAAATAAAACTACCAAATATGAATAGACAAAAAGAACGATGAGCATTGTTGTCCCATGAGCATGTCGTTGGTGACTGGTGGGACCACCATAGAAAAACAAGGATATGCAAAAGCAAAATGTTTTGTTTCCTATTGTTATAGATACAATATGGAGGAACTAAGAGCGAACAAAAACTGATGTTGTTGACTATACATGACACAAAAGAGACATGGTACTAAGTTAGATTTAGTATTGTGCTTAACAGGGCTGGGCGTGGGAAATAGAAGCCCAAGAATGGGATGCTATGAAAAATATGTTGGGAGGAGCTTCTGTAACTATTGTAAATGAAAATAATTGATGTTGTTGAAATGTAAAAAATATTGATGAATCTTCCAACAAGGGGTTTTGATCTTGTCTTCAATTTTCCTCATGATCGCTAGTTCTGAAGTGTTGAAAAGAAAAAACAGAAGGGACACATGACAAACAAAATATATGTGTGGAAGAGACATGGAACCATGATTATCTCCAAGGCTCAATGCTCATGTGAAAACTATAGTGCTCATAAAATGACTAGTAATAAGTTGCATGAGGCAATGGTGAGGAGATGCAAAGTCGAGATTTGTTTGTGAAGGTGTGGTTTTGTCCATGACTTTCATGAGATTGAGAATGGGAACAACCACCACCATGGGCATGATGATGTGCTTCATGGGAAAATTCCAACCCCACAATATGGACTATAAGTCCTCGAACCAAAAAAATCAATAAACAATTTGTAGAAATTTCCTAGGGATCTAGAATTCTCTCGATGGACTTCAAAACTATGAGAGACCCAATCACAACTAGGAAAACAACATTCACATACCTAGAGATCAAATCAAACCTCCCATAATTGTAATTGGTTTTTTTTTATAGGTATATGTCGAGAAGTATATGAGGTGTAAATCCCAATCAAAAGGGAGGCACATTCAAACAACATGTGGCATGCATATGAAATAAGACCCGGGAGGTTCTTCATGAACTCATAGATGAACTCCACCACCCTAAAGAAGGTATTGATCAAGAGGAAAATTGTGATCTTATGAGACTTCCTTTCACTCAAAATATGATTCAAGGGGTTCTTAAAAAGACAATAAAGTGAATTAGAGGGGTCATATTCAAGAATTAAATATGTCATCCATCCAGAAGGGGTTCGCAAGTCCCTCACCATGATCCAAAGAATAAGAGAGAAAAATATAAACCCTAAAAGAAAAAAGTTCAAGGTTGAAGAGAAGCTCTAGATGGAAAGTACAATGCGAATCAGAGTGATGGGGAAAAGTGGTGATCCTAGGTTAGGGAAAACATTGTGCATAAGTTGGTGAGTATGGGGAGGATTGCAAAAAGAATATAAGAGTTTATAAAATTGATGGATGGCTAACCATATTAGCCCTATATGGTTAGAATATTTCCTTAGTGTCCAAGATTTATGTCTCCTCCATTGACCATGTTAATGGACCTAAGGTAATAATACCTAGACGCATAGCACCATGCATACCCTTGCAAATTCATGCATGGTGCTTCAAGGAATTGTTCATGGATTTGGATACCTCAATGGTTTCTTTGAGGAAAATACATGGTTCCCTGATACATGAATCCCAAGGCCCTAGGCCACCTACATAAGGATCATACTTTCCTCCAGTGACTCCAATCAAGGCCTTGAGATCCATCCCACTATGTAAAAACTCTCCAACTTTTATGCCAAGTATAAACTCTAAAGGGTGTATGTTATGGTTCATTCCCTTTACGATTGCTCATTAACTCAATAATCATATGTTAGGGTATAATTCCCCGAGCTTCTCCTGCAACCATGGTTGAATACCATCCCTAGTCAACAAAATTCCATATTACCACCCACGTCCAACTTTAAGGATAATGTGCACGAAAAAATCGCATAGAAGAGACAAATCTAACATTAATAGAAGATGGGTGAAATATTGGTCCTGGGAACGATTAGAAACAATCAAGATCCCATATCATGTGCCAATGCAAAGCTCGAAAAACCGAGTGGCATCTCATGTCCATCCATATCAATTCCTTCCCACTTTCATTATGTTTGTTTTATTGTTTTTGTTTTTCATTTTTTTATTTGTTAATATGAGATATATTACATATAATATAATATTTAGTTATAATATGTTTGTGTATCTTAAATTTATTATATTAATAATATTAGATATTATATTGTAATGTTTATATATTCTTATATAACACTATTATATATTTTAATATTAATATATTAGGCTCAAGGTTCATAATGGTTTTAGCTTGATGATAACATAGAGGAATGCCATTGTCACCACAACATTTACTTCCCACACGTTCTTTTAATGAAACCCTATGGGGATTTCTATAAGCCAACTAGGGTAAAAGATGAATTATCTAAAAGTCCAACTTATATTGATGATTCATGTTTATTAAGAAATGACATTAATGATATTGAATAATCAAACATATCTATGCTAAATATAACGTTTTGATAGGGGGTGTGGGGGATTGAAGGTTATTTTCATTAGTAAGATAGCCTAGGAACATACATGATTTATTATACTCTGTAGTTACTACTATATGAGAGAAAATATAGTGTATTATGGATCAGTGATCCATCTCTCATGAAACAATGAGGATTACCCTATGACAAAATGGTCAGAATGAGGTCAAAACTAGGGAAAACCTAGGGTTTGTTGTTTCTGTCCCAAACAAATTACAGATTTTAAAAAGAAAAACCATATCACTGATGATGAATGAAGGTTTTTATAGCGGCAATTAGGTACCTCCAATCATAAATGATGATTTTTAGCGATTTCGACTCATCATGAAAAGTCCAAAAAAGGATAATCAAGCTAGAGTGGCTATGCATCAATTAATTTCAAGTAGTCTTTAGGGTTGATTTCATAGATTGTGAAGATGGAAACATCATTAATCAATATTTTCAATCAATCTAAGGTTTTCAACATAACATGCATCATGAACTAGGGCATAAAACCAAGCATATAATCAATAACATTTGAAGTGTTAGATAAGGTTAAAAGTTTCAACTCGTGACTGGGTGTTAAATAAAAATATCCCCCAATTTTTTAATCTTGTGAAAAAAATCTGGATTACCTCTGAATTATTAGATGCCATTAGGGTCTATCAAATGTTGTTGGGGACACTCAAATGCCATTAGAGAAATTTAAGTGACATTAAGGTAATTTACCCCTCATTAGAAATAATCAAGATCCAAAAGTGTCATGATTATGACCATTTAGGTGCCACTATGATAAGTCAAGATCCATAAGTACTATCACATTAATCATGAACATTTCCATTGATATCATCGACATCATAACCGTGATCATTAGCAACATACATGAGTACATCAACATCAACATCATTGGCATCACCATATATCATCATAATCTTAGTCATTCATCCCAACCTCATTGTTATCATCATCATCAATATCATTTACATCATCCATCATCAACATGATCCTACTCATGCTTTTATGGTGAGTCCAATTGCATTAGGGTCACTCAAATTTTCTTAGGGACAATTATATGCCATTAGGGTCATCTAGGTGCTATTATGGTCAATTCAATGCGTTAGGGTGAATGTTTGCTTTGTCATGTATGTATTTTGTCTTTATCAACCTTGGTCATGTCGTTGTTATGATGTGCACTAGTTAAAACTAGTAAGGGTGGTTTACTATTGGTATGATGATCAGGCTCATTGATGAGCTTTGGTCACAAATGTAGCCTTATTTTTATCATTTCAATTCCAAAGTAAGATTCATGACTAAGGGATCCATTGGATGTTTGAAAATGGTGATGAGTATGACAAGTAGTTGTTAGATTTTTAACATTAGGATCTTTAACTGAGAGAATAACAAGCACAACAATCAAACACAAGAGATAATGAATACAATGTTTTTCCTCGAGGAAACCATAAATGGAGAAAACCCCACAACTTCCTCAGAGATAGAATCAGCACCAAAAGTGAAACCTAAAAATAGTAAGATGATCTCTCGACAACAGTAACCTCTTTCTTCCTTGCCCCAGTGTCTTTCTCTTCCTCAGCTATGCGCTACAACTAAGTGTGAGTGAGTGTGTGATAAATAGAGAGGCTAGCTCTCTATTTATACTAATTCCCAACTTGACTAAACCCAACTAGGTCCGACTTCACTAGGTGAGTCTAATAACCCCAGTGCCATAGAACTGCAGGGACTTTAACCCTTAGACAATAGGAGGGTTACCCACCTTGACTTGACATGACTTGTTTACATTATAGAAACTCTCGATAGGAACCTCGGGGCATGACATGACTCAATTACATTACAAATACATCCCAGAATAAACATCGGGTTACAATACATAAGAAATACAAGTGAACACATTCCAAAGTTACAATTACATCAACACTCCCTCTTAACTAGGAAGGTATTCTCTCGACACAATTTATCAGCACAAGTCTTCTTCTCTGTATCATCTGGATCATCATTGAGTCCTCGTCATCTTCACCTTCAAGTCATCTCTATATTCAAGTCACCTTCATCTTCAATTCATCTTTACCTGGATCTGGACTCGATCTGGATCATCATCACTGGATCTAGATCATCCCTCGATCTAGATCATCTCTGGAGCATCATCTCTGGATATGGATCATCCCTCGATCTGGATCATCTCTGCTGGATCATCATCACTGGATCTTCACAGGTGCTATATCATGATTCTTCTCGTCACAGGAAGTTCTACAGAGCCAACCCTTTTTCATGCTGGTTGTAGGCCTAGCCTCCATGTAGGTCTTCTTCCAGCACTTATATATGACCCTAAGTCAGAATGGCCCTCCCAATACTTATATCCGATCATGTAGGAACCAATCCTATAATCATATCAAAAAGGCATGCCCAGCACTCACATTTGACCATGTGGGAACACCTCCCACAACCCTGTCAGAAAGGCCCAACACTCACATCTGTCAACCAATGTTGGAAAGGCTCAGCACTTACACTCAGCTATGCGAGGAACCAATCCTCCATGCCGAAAGGCTCTGCACTTACATCTGACAACCAATGTCAGAAAGGCTCAGCACTTATATTCGACCATGCAAGGAACCAATCCTTCATGCCAAAAGGGCTCTGCACTTACATCTGACAACCAATGTCAGAAGGGCTTGCACTCACATCTGATCATGTAGGAACCAATCCTACAGTCATATCAAAAAGGCCCCTAGTCCCAGAATGAGCTACCTGGTAATTGACCAGGTGCCTCCATTCCAAGAATGGAATTCAATGCTTACTTCTTATCATGTAGGAACCAATCCTACAGTCACATCAGAATGGCTCAGCACTCACATCTGACATGGAAGGAACCAATCCTCTCAGCATGATAGAATGGCTCAGCCCTTACATCTAACCATGGAAGGAACCAATCCTCTCACCATGCCAGAATGGCTCTGGGTCTCATCATTTCCCCTTGGAGGAAACCTCGATCTGGAGAACACCAAGCTTCTCCTTGAAGTACTCAAAATTCACCCTAGCCAATGGCTTTGTCAACACATCAGCTATTTGTTCCTCCGTCGCAACATACTGGAGCTTCACTACTCCCTTCTGCACCATATCCATGATGTAGTGATACTTGATCTCGATATGCTTCGACTTGTCATGGAACATTGGATTCTGTGACAACTTCACACAACTCTGGTTGTCACAATGTATACAAGTAGCATCCATCTGGAGATCAAATAAATCAGACAGTAGCTTCCTCAGCCATACTGCCTCACAACTAGCTGAACAAGCTGTGACATACTTTGCTTAAGCTATACTCAGTGCCACACAGGATTTCTTCCTGCTAAACCAAGAGATCACACCTGATCCCATACTAAAGCAACACCCTGAAGTGCTCTTCCTATCGATGGCACTGCCTGCCCAATCTGAATCAACATAACCCTCTAGGCTAATCTTCTGATTCGCCTCATACTTGAGCCCATAATCAATTGTACCCCTCAGGCACCTCAGAATATGCTTTGCAGCAATCAAGTGAACATGACTCGGATTTGTCAAGAACTGGATCAAGGTGTTCACAACAAAGCAAATGTCTGGTCTCATGTTCGTCAGATACATCAAGGACCCAATCATTTGACAATACATCGTAGCATAAACCGTATCTGATGAAACATCACTCAATAGCTTCAGGTTCAATGCCATAGGTGTGGTCATGGCCTTGCATTCCATCATCCCAAACCTGTTTAGGATCTCTACTGCATACTTCCCTTGTCCGAGGGAGATTCCATCCGCATTCTACCACACCTACATGCCTAGAAAATAATGCATCATACCCAATTCCTTCATTTCGAACTGGACAACAAGATTTCTCTTCGTATCAGAAATCAACCCATCCATACCTGTTACAAACAAATCATCTACATACAGTAGGAGCATCACTAGGTTTCCATCTTCAACCTTGTAGTAAAGGTTGGAATTTGCTTTAATTTTGGTAAAGCCCAAACAGGATAGAAAGCTGTCAGTTCTGCCGTACCATGTCCTGGGTGCCTGTTTCAAACCGTACAGGGCTTTCTTCAATCTACACACATGAGACTCCCTGTCATGTGTATCAAAACCAAGTGGTTGTTCTACATACACTTCCTCTTCCACTACACCATTCAAGAAAGCAGTCTTGACATCCATTTGGTGTATCTTCCATTTCATCACTGCAGCCAGAGCAAGTACTGATATGATGGAAGTGTATCTGGCTATAGGTGCAAAGGTTTCTTCATAGTCTATTCCTTCTTTCTGGGAGAAACCTCGAGCCACGAATCTTGCCTTATATTTCTCTATGCTACCATATGCAGCATGCTTGATATTGTAAATCCATTTGGAAGTTACAACCGACCTCCCTTCTGGTCTTGGGACAACATCCCAAACATCGTTCTTCATGATTGATTGATACTCTTTGATCATAGCATCCTTCCACTCTTTCTGTTCTGCTACTTCTTCATAATTGGAAGGTTCTTCATTGATAAAGTCACATAGTAAAGCTACATATCTGGAGCAGGATCTGGTTCTCTTTCTTTCTTTGTGATTCTCTTCTGGAGCCCCATATCTTTCTGCACCTTAGATAATTTCTCATACCCAAGCAGGTTTCCTCTTGTGAGGATTCTTCTCCTGAGGTGGATCTACAGGTCTTTGTGGTTCTTCAAATTCTCGATCTTCTTCTTGAATTTCTTCGTTCATGGTTGTATCATGAATTTTGGGTGCTTTTGCTTCTTCAAGATCTTCAGCAGGTCTCTTTCTGGATTTGTTGTAAGCTGTGTCTTCGTCACATGTCACATCCCTGCTGATGTCGATATTCTTGAATCCTGGGAAGTATATTCTGTAAGCCTTCGAGCTTTCAGAGTATCCCACAAATATACCCTTCTTTCCTGAAAGATCTAGTTTTGTTCTCTTCTCTTTTGGAATATGTATGTACACTAGACAGCTGAATATTCTGAGATGGTTGACTTCTAGTTTCTTGCTGGAAAAGACTTCTTCAGGTGTCTTGTTCTCGAGTGCTCTGTGTGGATTACGGTTCTGTACATACACCGTTGTTCTGGCAGCTTCTACCCATAGATGCATGGGAAGATCCTGATCATGAAGCATTTCTCTTGCAGCTTCCATGATAGTTCTATTCTTCCTTTCTGCAACCCCATTCTGTTGTGGATTATATGGAGTGTATAACTCCCTCTTAATACCTGATTCTTTGCATAAGTCTTTGAATTCATTTGATGTGAATTCTCCGCCATTATCTGATCGAAAGATCTTGATCTTCTTTTCTATGTGGTTCTCGATCAAGGCTTTGAATTCCTTGAACTTGCTGAAAACTTCATCTTTGTTCTTCATGAAGTAAATCCATGTCTTCCTAGAAAAGTCATCAATGAAAGAAACATAGTATACATACCCGCTTTGTGAACTTGATGACATTGGTCTGCATACATCGGAGTGGATGATTTCCAAGATTCCTTTTGCCTTGCTCTTGCTACTTGGAAATGTCTTCTTTGTATTCTTTCCTTTCGTACATCCTTTGCATACCCCTTCATGTTTTGCTTGAATTTTTGGAAGACCTTCAACAGCTTTGCTTGCAAGTGGTAGTGCTCTGTAATGCACATGTGCAAGCCTTCTGTGCCAAATTTTATTTGGCTCTACTGTGTCATGGACCAAAGCTTGTTTTGGATGGCCCTTCAATTTGTATAAACCTCCTTCTTGTTCTCCAATCACTATTGCATTGTCAACAGTCTTTCCTCTTGACCACATGAGGACTTGGCCATCTACCAATGCAACCCTCATGCCTTTTGCATCTAGTGCCAATATGGATAGAAGATTCTTCTTTAGTCGTGGTACAAACAAGACATCCTTCATCTTTATAGACTTTTCGGAGTCTAGCTTGTAGGAGGATTCACCACTACCTTTTATGGGATATTGGTAGTCATCCTCAAGTTTCACTTTATGGGGTGAATTATGTTTGGATAGTTTCTCAAATGATTCCTTGAAACTTGTCATGTGTTTGGAAGCCCCACTATCAATAAGCCAATCTTTTCTTCCATGAGTGACAGTTCCCATGAGAGTGGATATTAGAACATATTCATCTTCACTTTCTTGTTTTACTCTCTTCCTGGGAGGATCATCATCCTCAGCAGTGTGAGCATGATGTCTTGTTTTGGAGTTCTTCTTCTTCTTGGATCCATTCTTATTCATGGGACAATTTATAGCAAAGTTCCCTATTTCATCGCATGTATAACATCTGAGTTTGGATGGATCCCTTCTTACAGGATTATTTTTCTGATGAGAATGCTTACCTTGGTGATGATGATTTTCCCTTCTTCCTTTCTTGGAGTTTACTGTGAGAGCTTGATCTTCACTTCCCATATTTTCTTCTCGAGCTGCTATCCGAGCTTCTTCTTGTGAACATTCTTCCCACAGTTTACTGAACTTGACTAACTTCTTCCTAGCACAAATTCCTTGGATGAAAGAATCCCATGACCTAGGGAGACCATTCGAGTTTGTCATCACAATTTCTGCATTCTCCACTTCTTCATCTACTGCTTCTAGCTATTCTTTGATCTGGGACACCCTTGTGAAGTATGACTGGATGGTCTCCTCATTCTGGATCTTTACATTCTTCAACTGGTTCCTTAGAGTCATCTTTCGATTGATGTTCTTCCCTTCAAATAGTTTGGTTAGGGCATCAAACATGGCTTTAAGTGTCTTGAGGGAGGACACCTGTGGTATGAGGTGATCCTTGATACAATTAGCAATGATCCTCTTTTCCATAACCAATTTCTTCTTATGTAAGGCCTTGGCCTCGTCTCCCTCTGGAACTGGAACCTCCTCACTGATATAGGAGTCCAACTCATTTTCTTCCAGGACCAGGGAGATCCTATACTTCCAGGCTCGAAAGTTATCAGCTCCCTTAAGCTTTTCATAAAGCTTGGTATGATGAGACATCTTAACCGAGAACCTCAAATGGAAATACAAAATATTTAGATCTTACCAGGTCAAGATGTCGGATCTGGATTTGGAGCTGAAATCCTGCAGTGTTGGTTCAGGAGCAGATTAGGGTTTTGATTTTCTGAAGTTCTGTCCAACCAAATGCTTTGAACTTGATCCCTAACTTTGATTTTGGGGAGGAGATCAATCCAGGCCTGGGCTCATTGAAAAATTCCACTTCTGTGAAAAGCCCTAATTTCCGACAGTAGTGTCGGGTCCAAAACTGGAAAACCTCAGAATTGGATTCTGCTTCGATAGAAAGATGCTCCCTAGGGAGTAGAGTTATTCCACCCTACTTTTTCTGAAAATTTGTGGAGAGAGATCCACAAAGTAGGAAGCCCTAGTTCTCGCAGCTGCACAGTGTCTTCTTCTCAGGTTAGCTCTGATACCATGTTAGATTTTTAACATTAAGCTAGCATAACATTAGGATCTTTAACTGAGAGAACAACAAGCACAACAATCAAACAAAAGAGACAATGAACACAATGTTTTTCCTTAAGGAAACCATAAATGGAGAAAACCCCACAACTTCCTCAGAGATAGAATCAACACCAAAAGTGAAACCCAAAAACAGTAAGATGATCTCCTGACAGCAGTAACCTCTTTCTTCCTTGCCCCAGTGTCTTTCTCTTCCTCAACTATGCGCTACAACTGAGTGTGAGTGAGTCTATGATAAATATAGAGGCTATCTCTCTATTTATACTAATTCCCGACTTGACTAAACCCAACTAGGGCCGACTTCACTAGGTGAGTCTAATAACCCTAGTGCCCCGAAACTACGGGGACTTTAACCCTTAGACAATAGGAGGGTTACTCACCTTGACTTGACATGACTTGTTTACATTATAGAAACTCTTGATAGGAACCTCGGGGCATGACATGACTCAAGTACATTACAAATACATCCCGGAATAAACATCGGGTTACAATACATAAGAAATACAAGTGAATACATTCCGAAGTTACAATTACATCAACAATAGTCATATAATCAGTTGAGCGGGTGAAAACTCCTCCATTGTTATCCAAAGGAGAAGTTGAAGTTGGGTCTAAAATAACACTCTTAAGTTTGACATAGATAACTTATGATGTCAATTAGACTAGCTAATCACCTCCCCCATCCTTGCCTATAAGAACAAAACACCAACAAACTTAAGGTGCTCTTAATGTTCATATGGAATCCATTAATATGAAAAATAAGATTAGGAGGATTAAGTGTAATGATATATGAGACAGAGAAGAGTATTAATGTGAGAACAAAATCTCAATCTTGGAATATTGCATTTTGGTAGCAATACTTCCAACTATTATAGATATAGGTAATAAAGGTTGAAGATAATTATTGTTGGGTGCATGGGTGGAGCTATGTTTGATCTCCTACGAAGTTATATGGTCCAATCCACGAAATGGTAATGGCATAGTTTATAGCATAGGTCAAAGGTTTGCAGTCGCAGATTGGGACTAATTGTACGATCATCAAGGCATTGACCCACTAGAACAATATCATCATACGCCCCATGAGATTTATTTGTACACCCCCACAATAAAAAGGCTGCAATGTTCTATTGCACTCAACGATATTTATTTGCAAGTGCAAGAAGGCCACAAGCTATGACACTAAAATCATTATCAATGTTACTATTGGAATTTGAATGGATGTTGTTACATTAGCTAGTAGCTTAATTTCTTTGGATAGTAGTTTTTATTTATATGATGTCAATAATTACAAGTTATTACTTCACTAATTTGTTTTTATTATAAGGTTTATTTTTTGTTATATGTGTATGTGGGTGAGCGTTTTGAATAATCCACATGAATAAAATCAAGAATTTTAATTTAAATGGCATTATTGTGCCATGGGGTTATCATCGACTACCAAAACAAAACATGAGGAATTTGACTAGTGTGTAGAAGGAATGTATACAATAGCTCATGGACGTTTTATGCACTAAGGTTAACTCAATGCTTAATTGCAAAGGAGACATAGCCTTGACCTGGTGTAGTGCATGGTGTAAGGTCTACCATAGTAAGAAGTTGTACGCTTAAGCCCCAATCATTAGATTAATCAATTTGACCATTCATCCAAGGCAAGCTTTAGGCCAACGAGTCAATTTTAATCAAGTACCTCAAATACAATATCTCTATGTCAGTTGAAGTTGGATTTTAAATTGTTTGCATAAAAACACTCCATTCCAATCACTAAATCACAACTTGGAATCTAATGCTATCAATCCTACCATGCAATATCAAAGAGAAAATTCTATCCAAGTAAAGACAATTTAGTAGTAAGTCCAAGTTCAACAAACCCTTAGTCATGCATGTTCGTTGTTAAGTCTACCATGACAATCTAACCATGCTATGTGCTACTAAGTTGGTCCAAGTGAAGCTGAATAAGTGAAACCAAATGTCCAAGTCCAATTTTCCACACGTATCTTTCTATGTTATCTATGTAATCCACATTCATAGGAAATATGACCTTAATTTGAAAATACAAATATTAAATTCATTAAATCATGCCAATTTTTAATTTATGTAAAATATATATTTTTTCAAATGGAAGATTGTATTTTGTTTGTTTTTTGTGTCCTAAAAGGGTGATAATGATTATTGGGTGAAGATAAATGGCATTGAGTGTAGCGCGAAGTTGTGTTGTTTTTATTCCCATGGAATCTTGTAGTTCTATGGAAGTTGTGTTTTTTATATTCCTTTAGCGTCAGATGGTGATATGTTTATGCAACTTCAAATTGCGTTCGACGATCAATATTCTTTCCAATGATTATTCTATAAACCATATTGAAACTTGTTGTAATGTATGTAGTGCCATAACTTCTTGTCCATCATATTGTACACTTTGTTGTGTGTTTTCTTGCCTTGTGTCATTTGTTAGCCATATCAAACAAACATCAATAAGAAAATTCATCACCTTCATAACCATGTTGATTGCATGTTGCATGATAGGAGTTGACTACTCCTTGTCCATGCATGACTTATATATGGCATGGTAACACACTATGTCAATGGTACATGTACCATGTGTCTATTGTTTGTGGCGTGTGTTGCACAATGTGCTATGTGTGGTGCTTATGGTGCAACTATGGATTATGTGGTATGTGTGTTGCAAGGGGAACAAAGTGTGTATATGTGGTGTTTATTGCACAATTTGTGTTGCGTGTTGGGTAGTCTAAAAGATTGAACTGATCAGTTCATTAATTATATTGATTCAACTAACTCTAATGCTTATGGAGTTATCAAGTTACTTAGTTATGTTGAGTACATGTTGACATGGTTAGATGACATGGGACACCAAACTATACGAATAAAAATTATGTGGAAAATCCATGGGGTTCCCAGTAAATAGTGATCCTAGGGGGGTGGGTGAGACAACTATAATGGTTTTTTTGTTCATACCTAAGATCATTGATAATGATTCAATGTCTTCCTCCTTGATCTAGATATTATCTACCTAGAAGCTTAACTTGGGATCATTAAGGAGGAAAATATGATGAATAAAATGATAAATAAAAATGACAAGGTCAATATAATATTATGTTACTGAAAGATATTTTTTTATAAAATATAAAGAAAGTGATATTGTGAGTCATTCAGGTGATATTTGTATTTCGCTCATATGTCGTTATAGACATTTAAGTGCCATTAGGATCAATCAGTATCTAGAAGTATTATCAAATGCACAATCATCATTGACATTGGCATTGTTGTCATCATCGTCATCAATGTCATATGCTACATCAATATCATTTTCATCATCTTGCTTATTAATTCAAGTCCTTGGGACAGTTACCTCTATGAATATTTTAGACCTCACTCGATGTCCATGTCGCTATTATGGTAAATTCAATGCATTAGGGTGAATTATATTTCCATTAGGACCAATCAATATCAAATAGTGTTATAATAACTTGCATCATCATTATTGACATCGATATCATAGTTGTCATCAACATCCTACTAAATATTGTAGAAATCATCATTTCCATATTTATCATTGTCAATATGTATCGTCATCATTAAAACATGCCATTGAGCGCACTATAATGTTGTTAGGGACCATAGGATTCCATTGGGGTTATTTACAATTAATGAGGGTCTCTTAGTTTCCAAAATGACCAATTAGGTGCTACTTATGTCAACATGCCTGGCACTATCCCTAACGCAACATTGGAGTTTTCCTAACACTTTTTCTAGCACAATTCCTTTCGAACTTCCTAGTGCAATTCTTGGTGATGTGTCTAGCTCTATACCTAGAACTATGCTTGGCCCTTTTCCTGGGGAAATTATTGGCGCAATACCTTTCAAAATTCCTATCATAATTCATAGTGTTATGTATGGCTCTATATCTGGAACTATGGATGGTGCAATTCCTAGCACAATTCCTTCTATAATTCTTGGTTATTTTCCTAGCACAAATTTTGGCATTAATCCTAGCGCTATATCTAATGCTATGTAGGATGGTTTTTTTAGCGCAGTTCTTAGCTCTAAACCTGGCACAATTCCTTTCAAAAATTTTGGCGCTATACCTAGATCTATACTTGCCACTATGTTGGATGTTTTCCAAGCGCAATTCTTAACTTTATTCCTAGCTCTATACTTGGTGCTATGCTTGGCCCTTATCCTAGGGAAATTCCTAGCGCAATACCTTCCAAAATTCCTATTGTAATATCTTCCAAAATTCCTATCACAATTCCTCGTGCTATGTCTAGCTTTATACCTAACACTATGCCTGGTGCAATTCCTAGCACAATTCCTTCTAAATTTTTGTTGCTATTTTCCTAGCACAAATTTTGGTGTTAATGTTGGCACTCTATTTGATGTTATGTTGGACATTTTCCGAACATAATTCCTAGCTCTAAACCTAGTGCAATTCCTAGCACATTTCCTTTTCAAATTTCTAGCGTTATTCTAGGTGTTATACTTGGCTCTATACCTGGTGCGATGTTGGATGTTTTCTAGGCACAATTCTTGGCTCTATACTTGGCGCTATTTCAGATGTTTTTCCCGACAAAATTCATGGCGCAATTCTTGGCGCTAACCCCAGCTCAATATATGGTGCTATGCTTGGTGCTATTCTGGACGTTTATTTGGAGGCTATTATGGGCGTTATATGGGATACTGTTTTGGATGTTATTTGGGATGCTAAATTTTTGGCGTTATTCCAGATGCTATACCTGGATCTATACTTGATGCTATGTTGGATGTTTTCTAGGCGCAATTCCTAGCTCGATACTTGGTGCTATGTCAGATGTTTTCATAGCAACATTCATGGTGCAATTCCTGGTGCTAACCCTGGCTCAATATATGATGCTAAGCTTGGTGCTATTTTGGACATTTTTTTGGAGGCTATTATGGGCGTTATATGGTATGATATTTTGGATGCTAATTGGGACGATAATAGGGACGCTAATTGGGATGTTAATTAACATCCAAAATAGCATCAACTTTTAAAAAGGGACGCTAATAACGCCATTAAAATCTCCATCCCATGGAAAAGCGTTCACTTTGTCCAAAAAATGATGAAAAATACACTAAAAGTGATAGTGGATGCTAAAAAGGAAGCTAAAAGAGACACTAATCATAGGGTTTTGTTGTAGTGAAATCTCAGTTAAGCCACTAGAAGTTTTGAGCTTATAAAGGTGGCCAACATGTATCTTAATGAATTTGCATCTTCTTAGATGACACTGAATTATTGTTTCGATGGATATTTGAAAATTAATCATGTGGAATCAATGGAAAGATTGTTATATCCATTCAATTTAAGATCAAGATTCGAAATGTATCTCAAGTAATGATGGAATCTAAGGTGGCCTCTTTCTCTAATAACCATTAATGTTAATCCATTGGTTTCTTTATTTTCATTTTTTCCTTCATAAGTAGGTGCTCTTGGTTGAACTCTACTACTAGATGTTGTTCATAATAGATCTTATGAAATGCCAAGGCTTTTTATTTCAAACCTATTTGCTCATGCTGGATAACTAGACATGAACATGTTAAATTATTTTAAGTGTTTCCATTGGTGATAGGAATCCATAATCTTGTAACCCCCTACAAAACGTATACATGTGTTTGCTTCTTTTCCAAAGCTACTATATTGAAATTTGAGTGCTATGACTGAGTTAGCAAGGGTCGACCTACAAGACTTTCTAGATTTATCTAGAGCTAATGGTAGGCCCTTTAAGCATTCTTCTTTATATAACCGCTTCCTTATTTTTGTGATTTCCCATTTGAGATTACAATTATTTCTTGCATCCTTCGTGGTGGAGTGGTTCAATTAGAGTTAATAATTTTGACTTCATCTGTAGATCCAGTAATACATGGGCTAATTTTGCTGCATCCAAGTTGAATCTATTTACTTGTTTGAATACCTAACATATATAATTCGTTTGTACTAAAGATAGACAAACTTAAAAAAACAATTAACATGGAGAAATACATCGATTGTGACAAATATATATATATATATATATATATATAACAAATTTTCTCTTGAAAAGACGGATGGGTAATCATGTCTTTCCTTTTCCAACATCATTTATTCATTTTTCTACATTTGCAAATGTCATGTACAAATTAGCAAATTCTACAAGCTTATTTATATACAAATATCTTGTTGTATCTAAGCAATGTAATTTTCTGTACAAAATGGTCATCAAAATGCTTGGTTGCTTAAGCTACAATAAGAGTTGCTTCAATGGAATTCACTCTTGTAAATGAATGCCCAAACTTGTCACGTCCTTTATGCTTGGTTGTCTCATTCCAAATTTTAGGAATTGCTTGCTTTACATTATCAATACTTTCGAGGACATAATTAACTATCTCATTTTTTTTATACCAGCATAGATCCAAATCCTAGGCTCTATCAAGCGCCGAGAGGGATCAAATCTTTGGAGGTGCAAACCTCTTCTTAAGTATTGCACTCAATTATCAGCTTTGGTGTGATTCAAACCAAAAGACACATCTTTTTATTTAAGGTCCACATATAATATTTTTATTATTAATATTTAATGCTATTTATGACCAACATATAATATTTTTTATTATTTTTTATTTTGTTAGGAAATAACATTACAACATCTCTCCCATACATGGTTTTAAAACCATGTGCAAGGCACTCCTAAAACCATGGGTTGTTTAGGAGGCCTTGCGCATGGTCTTAAAACCATTTGCAACGACCTCCTAAACCATGTACAATAAAACCATGGGTTGTTTAGGAGGCCTTGCATATGGTTTTAAAACCATTTGCAAGACCCTCCTAAACCATGTACAATAAAAACATGGGTTGTTTAGGAGGCCTTGCACATGGTTTTAAAACCATGTGCACGCCCAACATTTTTTCTGTGGATAATTCCATTTTTTATTTTTTATTATTTTGTTAAGTAGGAACATTACAACATCTCCCCCATATTGTGTTGTTTTTCTGACCGACATATTTTTTTGGTTAATAATTAATTTTTTGTTTTGTTAGGTAGGAACATTACAACATCTACCCCATATTAGGTTGTTTTTGTGGCCAACATTAATTTTGGAGAATAATTAAATTTTTTTATTTTTTGTGGCCGACATTTACATGAGTAACGTTACATAACATTACAAGATCTACCCCATACTGGACTGTAAAACGCCTCTCGACGCAATAACTGTGTTTTGAAAGTAACAAATTAAGTAAAAATGATAATATAAACTTTGATGTTATTTTTACTTTTCTTTGAAAAGGAAATTTGAGTACTAATAATAGTTTCAAGTGCAATGCACAAATATATTAATATATCTTTCACAAGTTATCAAGCACGACTCTATCTCTCTTTAATATGTTTTTATGTTACACAAATAAATTACTTCTTAAACATTTCCCTGTAAGTCGCAAAGAATTATATAGTTTTCGGTAATTTGAAAAAATTAGAGGACATATACTGGGTAATGTCTAGGGCCGTTTGAGGGCTTACCATGACTATATTAAGGCCTGCTGCTTTTGCTTATAAATTGTCCTCAAATAAAATCCGTAGAGAGAGTTGGCGTAAGGATTGTTGTAAAATTGCCTAAAAGAATTAAAGGCAAATGTTGGAAACTCACTATCAAAACAAGTCAAAACACTTGATTCTGATATTCAATGATCCTATCAAATAATTGAAATTACAAACTTCTTGGTTGACAAAAAAATAAAAAAATTGGTATGGGTAATGGCTTATTAAACTCCTTTATCTTATAATCATAATGTATGTGATATTATTCACAACTAGCACAAAGCCTAATCAATAATATTTGAGATTTTCAAGTTTCTTTGTGCCAAGGATCAAGAACACGATTTCAATGTGTTGAGGTAGAGGATAGTGAAACAACAATGTTTGGGATTCAATATCCACAAAGTCCTTTTGAAAGAGGCTCATGCAATTATATAATCCATGGGAGCCATCCTCACATATGACGTAAGATTAGTTTCTTATAATTCATAAACCATGAGCTATCATTTGGTGGATCTTCATGAACCATGCTCTTGAGATATGGATTTGATGGGTTTGCATCATGGAGTGAAGCAATAGAGAGCCTATATCTTAGGGAAGGTGATAATTATCCACACTAACCACAATCTATTGCAATTATAAGAGACATAGATGATGCTACAACAAGGGAGGAATACTATGTTGATGAAGTATTTGCAACTATTCAATCTCGTGGTCGGTTACAAGAAGGGGGTGATTCACAACATTGTCTATTTCTTATCAAGAGCTCCTAGATTAACTAACACTCTCATTATGATATTTCTACTCCAACATTTTCCTCTAGATATTTGCATATTTAGTATGAAAGGGATAAGTACTTTCACCTGATAGGAGTGGTGTTATAGAAAGGAAAGAGGAATATTAATTAACATCTACAAGATGGGTTGCTCTATAAATATGGCAAGGTGTGTATCTCAAGTGAGGAATGAACAAGAATGCTATTGAGAGAGGATCACACCTCTAAGGTAGTATGACATTTTAGAGTTGGGAAGGCACTACTCAATATATGAAGGTATGCCTATTAATATTGCATGGATTATGATGCTACCATGTCCATTCAATATTGTGTGTTTGGTTTCACCTATGGGCCAACTAATTGAAACATAGTATTTCTTGTCTCAAGTTGAATTTAGGGGAGAATATCCATGGATTTCCTTGAAGTATCATTGAAGCTCCAACATGAACATGATTCCCTAATGGTGGATATCGATTACTTTAGCAAGATATCTCATTGGACTCCTTCAAGAAGAACATCAACATCACTAGATAAGAGGTAGCTAAGTTATTCTTTCAACATATTTGGGTACACTTTGGATTGGAAGAGTCCATCGTCTTAGACAATTACAAAATTTCTCCTAAGATTTTTTTGAAAGGTTTTACGAGGCATGATGGACACAAAGGTATGAAAGGTTTTACGAGGCATGATGGACACAAAGGTAAGAAAGATTATGGAATTTCCCACCATATCAATGGGAAGAAGAAAGTGGTGAATTGGACCCTTACTTATTTGGTTAGCAGTTTCAATAGGGACGCATCCCAAGGCCTAGTATTTTCGCTTTTCATATGTTAGTAACATTATAATCAAGTTTCCATGGTTCTAGGGATAAATATTTTTTGACATGTGTATGAGATTTTTTTACCTTAAACGCCTATTGACTTGACACTAAATATTGTTTTTAGAGAAATATATGACACTCAAGGCGATGGACATATGAAAAATAGTAAGTAAGGGGGAGGATTAAAAAAATCCATAAGAAGGTTGAAGAGGAATTATAATGGACACACTACAAGGTACAAGAAGCAACATGAATGTGGAAAACCTGGTGTGGTTCCATCTCAAGAAGAGGTGGTTATAGGTTTTGGGGAAGAATATCAAATCCATTTGGTACAAACCATTCAAAATAGTACAACAAGTGTGGGAGAATTCTTTTCAGTTGTAGTTTCCTCCATATGCAAGGATTTGGTTCAATATCAATGCAGAAAATTTGAAGTTATTTGGTACCATCCATGCTTGATGAGGAAGAAGAAGGTTTTCTTATGATACCATATATTGAAGTTTTGGTACCCTATACATAAATAAAATTGAGGGCATAGGTCATTCTATAGATAAAGACTTGTAAATTCCATGGGTGTAAGGATGTGTTATTTTGTGTAAGTTGAAAGGCCTAAGTCCAAAGGAAGAAAAATGATTTAGACAACAGGAGGTAGAGGAGAGATTTCCTCACCTTCTTCTCCAAAATTGTTACATATTTGGGGACTGAAAAACTACCAAAAGGGGGAGGCCTTATAAAAAATAAGATTACACAGTGGTTAAGTCCCATGGACCATTGGGTATGAAATAAGGGGAAGGATGGAAATTTTCCTAATTCCAAGTTTGTTAAGCAAAGAAATAGGTTATTAAGAAAATGGGAGAAGGCCACGATGCTTCACATATTTTTCTCAATAGAAGAGGAATGACCTATACTCATCAAAAGAGCAATACATCTAAGCCACATAGCACAAAGCAAAGAGACTCGTAGGAGTGTCAAGAAAAGAGCTCATTTTTCATTCAACAATGGGGTGATCAAGCAACATGTTGATAAGTGAAGAATTGGTTAAATGATAGCTTGATGAGTGAAGAACAATAATCCCATCTTGCTCAACAACTAGTGCTTGGTAGAATAGGGAATAATTTACTAAATAGAAAGGCAAGCCACCTCAAGGGTGTAACACTGAGCACAAAGAAAATAATCTTACTAAGGATTTCGAGGAGGGGTTGTATAAAGCAAGAAATATGGAATACCACTCTGCAAAGGCTAGGAAAATTAGAAGTAAGGAATACAACTTGGTAAGCAGTTCAAACTCTAGATGAGGGGGAATCCAAGCACACAAGGAAAACCATGTGTGAAGCTAGTGAACAAGATCAAACATTCTTAGTGAATTTGTTTTTCTAAGGAGATAATCCTTGAAATATTAGCAGCAAAAACCCAAGTACATGAAATAAAATCCACTAGGGAATGATGAATGGGAATGGTAGGGTAAACCATTAAAACCCCAAACAACAAAATCCGAGTTAAAGAAAAAGGCATAAGGTTATGAAGCAAGAGATTATATTTGAAAGAAATGTATCCTTTTGATGACTAGAATTTAAGGATGCTCATTAGTGGTGTGAGTAATATTTGTGGAGGTTGATATTTAAGGCACTGAATAGTTTTAACACCTTGTAACTAATTCTTAGGAAAATGCATTAAAAAGTGAATTTGCAATAGGATATGGTGGTTGGAAATTGAAAAGAACAACAACAAATCTTGTAGAGTAGGGAGAGGAGAAAATTAATTCATAAGGCTTTTAAAACTATGGTAGGAGTGTAAGAAATTGGATTGTAAGTCTATGAAAAAGATCAACAACAAAGCTTGTAGAGTAGGGAGAGAAGAGAAAATTAATTCATAAGGCTTTTAAAACTATGGTAGGAGTGTAATAAATTGGATTGGTGGTTGGAAATTGAAAAGAACAAAAACAAAGCTTGTAGAGTAGGGAGAGAAGAGAAAATTAATTCATAAGGCTTTTAAAACTATGGTAGGAGTGTAAGAAATTGGATTGTAAGTCTATGAAAAAGAAAGTCATGGAGGAGGAGTTTATAATTGTAATAATTTTCATTTGGGTATGTAAGCTTGTCATTGAATTTGGAGTTTATTCCCAAAGTGGTTTCTTCAGTTACAACGTGTTATACTTGGTAAATATTTGTGTGTGATTGTTGGATGCATAGTGATTTATTTTTCTTTGTTGCTTAAATATTTGATCCATGGTAATAAACATATAGAGCATAAGCATACTTCTTTAGTAATTAAAAACAAATTTGTAGTGTAGACACATTCAAAATTGCCACTTTCCCTTTTGATATAGATCACGCAATGGGCTTAGTTCTATGGATCCTCATGATCATCTCACCCACATAGCTAACGGAAATAAATAAGTCAATGGTTTCAAATAGTAGTTGCCCCCAAAACCTATACAAGTTTCCTCCATGGAAGTGATATTAGAAAAGAGATTTCTTTGACATGATAACTTTGTTTAACCTCTTAAGGAATCTTTTCATGCCCTTTCTACTACTAGACTAGGTAAACCAAAATTTTGAAGAATATTTGTGCCTAAACTTCTTTGAGTCATACAACTTGGATCTATATTTTATATAATTCCATGAATCTTTTTCATTTTGCATAATAAATACATCATCCTTGTCTTCTTAAGTCTGCCATTTTAAATTCATGACATACTATCTAAGGGGCCTCGTGTCCGAATATACCACCCTCTCCTCTACATATTTCAATGCATAGATGTTTGGTAAGACAAAGAGAACCATGCAAATTCAACAAAGTCCATACCAAGCATCATTGATGTAGTAACATCCCCAACGTCTTATCATGGATATCCAAGGAGAGATTCAATATAAAAGGGAGGAGTTCTATCGAGGTTGGTGACATATAAGATTCAAAATATGACGAGAGAATCCATGTATCTTATGAGGAAAATATGAGGTAGTGACATGAAGACATAGAAAGGAACCACATGGACATTGATGGGAACTTACATAGTTAGGAGTGCACAATAAAGAGAGAATTGGTTTTAGGCAAGAGATGAATCGACACTGGCATGAACACTATAATGTCAAGTGAGAAGATTGACAACATCAAATGGATGTGGTTACAAAAGTATTTGAAGAGATGTGGATGTTATTGTGGGTAAGACATCATGCACATAGTCTGATACATAGAAAGAGATGTCAAAAGGTGAATATGGATAGTAGATATTTGACTAAAAGGAGGAGATGGAGGTTGAAGCGATAAATCTTGGAAGCCTTCATGTGTCTCTACCATGGTCTTAGACATTGTATTAGAGAGTTAGGGTAGAGTTATAGAGAGAGCTTACAGACAAAGTGATCCAAATTGTATTAAGAATGAAGTGAAGGCACTGATACAAAGAAAATACAAGATACTATATTGAAGCAAGCTATTATAGTGAAAACCAAATTCTATTAACAAATCAAATGGTGAAAAAAAATTGGAATGTACATAGAAATACATAATGGCTATAATGGCGTTAACTTTAGTTCATTGGGAATATTATCACACTAACTTGCGGCCCTAGAGATGGCCTTAAATGGTAGAATATAGAATAAATACTCCCCACATACAATAGATTGATAAAGAATAAATTTAGGATTCGATAACTGTCATACCCATTTCTTAGATGATCTTGTGTTAAATGACAACTAAACTAATGTGTTTATGGGAGGTTTCTCATTACGGGTGTTTACGGGAAGTTTCTCATAGCGGCCATAACCAACAACGGTTTACTCATGTAAATTTTTTCACGAAGTATATAGTGCATGGTTGGGATACGTAATGTAATGAGTTGTTTGAGAGGTTGATGCTATCATGCAATATCTCCTTCTCCATTAATGATCTTAAATACTTTTCCTATGTGGATATTTTCCCTTTGGGATTTTACCACATTAAATGTTGGTGTTTTAATGGTGTTATTTGATGTGTAACTTGGCTGATTTATCTATGATATATTAAAAAGTGGTATCAGAGCAATGAGTGAAGAAAGAAATGTGCAAGACTGGACTGTGAAGAAGACACTACTGCTCGCTGAGGAAAGACCTGCTACTGGTTGTGGATCATGGATTGACTCTGTATCGTATGGAAGAAGGTGGATCGTGGTACTGTGGAGAACACCTGCGTGGGATAGCCTATAGAGGAGGACATCCTACGTGTGGAGAAGTCGAAAAGTCACCAGTATGTGTGGATCTCATTGTTTCTTGTTGCCTAGATAGAAGAAAGGCGAGGCCCATGATGCTACCTATTGCTGGACATAAGAGTTTGTGTTGATGTCTGCTGCCTGAGAGAAAAAAAGTGAGGCCTGGCGGACGTGGAGAGTAGTCGTCATGAATATTGTTGGAGAGGCACGTGGAGCCTTGCTTGGAAACCATGCGTGGAGCCTTTCCTGGAAACTGTATCATTGATGCGCAATGAGGATTGCTGATACTGAAGACATTATGAGGTTGAGCGTGGAGGAAGAGAGCCTGCAATGGGAAGCCACGCATAGAAAAGAGGAAGTGTGAACTCCTGCTCATTGTTGGATGAGAAGAGAGAGCCCATATGGGGAGCTGCATTTAGAAAATAGAAGAGCCATGAAGAGAAAGTCAGCGCTTTCATTGCTAGATAGGCCTGCACGTGGAGGAGAGTGACTGCTGGTTGGTGTGTGGCTGGGAAACAATGGTAAATAAAAATTTGTGATATATATATATATATATATTGAAAAATAAATCAAGCCATGAGCCGTGGAAGTCAGGACTGTATTTTTTTTGTTTGGGAGAATTTACTGTTGTTTTTATTCGAGAGTATTTTGTTTGTTAAATAAAAATAAATTTCAATAATGTCTAGCACAAAGTTTGAAATTGAAAATTTTAATGGTAAAAAAAATTTTGAACTATGGAAATTAAAGATGCGGGATCCATTAGTTCAATAGGGATTACAGAGAGATTTAGACGCAAAAAGAAAAAAGAGCTCTAACCATGACAGATGATGAATGGGAGGATTTAGATTCCAAACGCTGAACATAGTTCGATTATGTCTTGTGGATGATGTGTTGTGCAACATAATTGGAGAAAAATCAACAACAAGCATATGGAACAAGTTAGAAAATCTGTATATGACCAAATCAATGGCAAACATAATTTAGGTGAAGCGATAGATGTACGGTATGAAAATGAAAGAAGGTACGAATATTGAAGATCATTTGATTGTTTTTAATACTCTTATTTTCCAGTTTAGTATGGATGTTAAAATTGATGATGAAGATAAAGCAACCAATCTCTTATGTACTTTACCTGAATCTTGTGGTCAAGTAGTTTATTCCATTAGCATTAGTACAACTGATACTTTAGAATTTGATAATGTGGTTGGAGCATTGTTGTATGAGGAATTAAGGAAGAAAATCGGTGTCGAAACCTCTTCGCCGTAAGCATTAGTTGTTAGAGGTCGATCCAAACAGAGAGGAGAAAATTCAAGAGGCACTTCCAGGTCTAAATCGAAGGGTAGAAAGAGAAAATTAAAATTTTGGTATTGTAACAAGACTGGTCATCTCCAGAAGTACTATTGAAAGAGATAAGAATCCAAGATGGATGACTCTAAGTCAAAGGAAAATTCAGTTAAGTCTTCTGATTCAGGTATGATCGATGAGGTTTTGTTTGTTTGTAATATTTCATAATATAATGGCGAATGGCTATTAGATTATGGTGTTTCACACCATATTTGTCATCATAAAGATTGGTTTGCTTCCTTTCAAACAGTTAATGATGTAATAGTTCTTTTAGGAGACAATCATTCATGTAAGACTATTGGGGTTGGAAGTATTAAAATTAAAATGTTTGATGGTGTTATAAGAACACTTACAGATGTTAGACATGTACCTGAGTTAAAAAAAATAAATTCTTTGGGAGTGTTGGATTCTTGTGGTCATAAGTTTACAGGTTTGAATAGAAATCTAAAAGTTTCTAAGGGTGCTTTAGTGGTCATGAAGGCACAGAGAATAGGAAACCTTTACAAACTGGTTTGAAGAACTCAAGTTAATGGTAATGCGTTAGTATATGAAGAAGAGTTAGGAACCACTATATTATGGCATCAACGTCTTGCTCATATGAGTGAAAAAGCACTCCAGGTATTAATGAATCATAAATTGCTTCCAAATTTGAAAACTCTAAATTTGATGTTTTGTAAACATTGTATATTTGGAAAGTAGTGCAAAAAAAATTCAAAGTAGGTAGTCATGTTAGTAAAGGTGTTATTGGCTACATTCATTCTGATTTGTGGGGTCCATCTCCTACCATTTCATATGGGAGAGAAAATATTATTTGTGGATGATTTTTCTAGAAAGGTTTGGGTCTATGTCCTAAAAAGAAAAGCTGACGTGTTTAACACGTTTAAACAATTTAGAGTTATGGTGGAAAAAAGAACTAGCAGAACAATCGAGTGTTTAAGAATGGATAATGGAGGTGAATTTACCTCTTTAGAATTTGAAAAATATTTCAAAGATGAAGGGATTGTAAGACACAAAACAAATGTATACACTCCTCAGCAAAATGGCGTTGCAGGACGCATTAACATGAATCTTCTAGAAAGAGCAAGGAGCATGCTCAATAATGCTAAATTGGGGCAAGAGTTGTGGGAAGAAACCGTTTCTACTACTTGTTATCTAATAAATAGATCACCATCAATGGCAATAGATTGTAAAATTCCGGATGAGGTATGGACTGGTCATCCCTATGATTATTCGAATTTAAAAATATTTGGTTGTGAAGATTATGCACTTAATCCTAAAAAACAACATTCTAAGTTAAACCTTATGTCAAAGAAGTGCATTTTTCTTGGGTATGATGATGTAACAAAAGGATATAGATTGTGGGATCGTGACTGCCCACAAAATTGTCATTAGAAGAGATTTAATTTTTTTTATGAATATTCTCTAATTAAATCCGAAAATGTAAGAGTTGATGTGGAACATGAACAGGTAGTATCAAAAAAACTAATTCAGTTGGAGAACCAATCTTCTCATGACTCAAAGAAACAAGAAGTTTCTGGTGAGAGAGAAGTCATAAAAGATGAAGAAATGCAAGAAAATGTGGAAATCCCACATCCTACAACAAGAACATCATTAAGGGAGAGAAATCTTCCTAAGAGGTATACTGATTTTGTTTCGTCTGTTTTATTTATTGATGACGGAGAACCTTCTTGTTTTCAAGAAAACATTGATTGTGTTGACAATGCTAAGTGGAAAATGGCAATGAAAGAAGAAATGTATTCTCTGATGAAAAACAAGACATGGGAATTGGTTGAACTCCCCAAATATAGAAAAATTGTTGGATGTAAGTGGCTCTTCAAATTGAAGAAAGGAGTTGATGGCAAGGTTGAAAGATACAAGTCCAGATTGGTTACAAAAGGGTACTCTCAGATGGAAGGTATATACTATCATGATATTTTTTCACCAGTTGTCAAGCTTGTATCTATTCATATTGTGTTAGTGTTAGTTGCATTGCTTGATTTGGAGTTAGAGCAACTAGATGTTAAAACATCTTTCTTACATGGAGATTTAGATGAAGAGATTTATATGGAACAATCATACGGATTTGTACATAATCATAAAGGTAGATTAGTTTGCAAGCTCGAGAAATCATTGTATGTCCTGAAACAGTCGCCCAAGCAATGGTACAAGAAGTTTGATTCTTTCATGGTGAGCCAATGTTATACTAGAAGTGAATATGATCATTGTTTATACTTGAAAAGGTTGAATGACATATTCATTATCTTAGTATTGTATGTTGATGATATGCTTAATGTGAGAAAAAGAATGGACGAGATTAACAGGTTGAAGGCTCATATGGCTAGGATTTTTGATATGAAGGATCTTGGAGCTGCAAAACTAATCTTGGGTATTGAGATACATAGAAACATAAGAAATGGTAAGCTTAGTTTTTCACACGAGAAGTATGTTGAGAAAAGACCTGAAAGATTCAAAATGAATAAGGCAAAGCCCATGAATGTTCCTTTGGCTTCCCATTTTAAAATTTCTTCAGGTTTATGTCCTAGTAGTGTCTAATAAAATGATTATATGTCTCTTATACCATATGCCAATACAATAGGATGTTTAATGTATGCAATGGTGTGTACTAGAATTGATATTTCACATGCAGTAGGTGTTGTTAGTAAGTACGTGGAAAATCCAGGAAAATAACACTGGAATGCAGTGAAATGGATGCTTTGGTACCTAAGAGGCACAAGTGACTATTGCATCACCTTTAATAATAACAATGATTATGTATGTGGTTTTGTTTATTCAGATTTTGCAGGTGATTTGGACAAGAGAAGGTCTATTTCAGGTTATGTCTTTACTCTTGCAGGTGGAGCTATAAGTTGGATGTCAAATATTCATGAAACAATTTCCTTATCCACTATAGAGGTTGAATAAATTGTTGGCTCACATGCTTGCAAAGATGCAATTTGGATAAGAGGTCTGCTTAGAGAAATAGGAAGGCTGTATAACAATGTGCCTATATTTTGTGACAATCAAAGTGCTATTCATTTGGCTAAAAATATTGTTTATCATAGTAAGACTAAACATATTGATGTAAATATCATTTTGTAAGACAAGCCATTAGTGAAGGTGGAGTAGATCTGAAAAAGGTTCATACTCAAGAAAATTGTGCAGATATGTTCACAAAATCAGTATTGTTAGAGAAGTTACGATGGTGTGTAGCTTCTCTTGGTTTGAAAAAAAGGTGATAAATAGTCTTGGGAAAATTATTTGTAAATTTTGTTGTCAAGGTGGAAATTGTTAAATGACAACTAAACTAGTGTGTTTATGGGAGGTTTCTCTCTATGACTGTTTACGGGAAGTTTCTCATAACGAGCATAACCGACAACGGTTTACTCTTGCAACTTCTTTCATGAGGTATATAGTGCATGGTTGGGATACATAATGTAGTGAGTTATCTGAGAGGCCGAGGCCCGTCATGTAATCTATCCTTCTTCATTAATGAGCTTCAATACTTTTCCTACGTGGATGTTTCCCCTCTGGGGTTTTACCACATTAAATGTTGATGTTTTAATGGTGTTATTTGATGTGTAACTTGGTTGATTTGTCTCTAAGATATTAACATCTTGGATGCCCAATCAAATCACAAATATAAATAGAATAGAGAATAAAAATTCCCACAATATCATATATTGATAAAAAAATATCATGACTTGAAAACTATCAAATCCATTTCTCAAAGGACCTTGGATAGCCACTGGAATCACAAAAGTAAAGATAAAAGTATAATAGAGAATAAAATTGACCAAGATACCATATATTGATAAAGAAGAGGAAGCCCACCATTAGAGAAAAAAGATGGTTTGAAAACTACCTATCCATTATGAGTAAATGAATAGCCTTAGACGTCTACTATTCCAATTACAAAGATAAACATATAAGAGAGTATACAAATCCTTGAAAGATTAATAAAAAAAGAAAAATTAATATCTAAAAAAATTATGAGATTGATTTTTTAAATAAATTTCAATGATACATGTCATCACAAAAATAAGATAAAGATATAATATGTTTTTTTCAAAGCGAAAAATATACTATACTTGATATTCAGTGTTTGAATCAAAATAACATATTAAAGCTGCTTACAATTCATGGAGGATATCATCTACCATCATGACAATATAGACTATCTAAGATTGATATAGCAAGCATAAATATTATGACTTTGATAGGACAATGCCAACGCCAAAGGAAGCTAAACCACTAATTCTTGATTGAGGACATCTTGGAAGAGATGATAGCATTGTAGGATGCCTTCGCAGAGACTTCACCATTAGAATCATTCCAAGACCAAAATAAGGAATCTGGGCATTCTGAAAGAACGATTCCACACCACAATAACCCATGAATGTAATTGGTCCATTCAATGCCTATGGACCTATTAAGACTCAAATTTTCCACACTAAACCATCTGTGCATAGGAGCCCCTCCTCAATAAGCCTGGTAGAGAAATTTTATGCCCGAAATACTTAACACATCTAATAAAGGAGCAACGAGTTTATATAAATTTGTTCCACCAATGAATGGATCATGACCATAGAGGATGCTTTTTTCATCACCCGCACGCCAGACTAGCCACTCACCAAGAATGGGAGATCCGCCCCTGCCAAATGGACCACCATCCCTGCACCAGTCAACCACATTTAGAAAATTGAAGTACTTTCCCATCACAACCTTGCCACAAGCTCTTATAAACTAGAGCTTTGAAAAAATGGAAAATAATTTTTAGCCCCCACCCCCCATATGTATAGGAGAAGTGAGCCTCTTCCAACTAACTAAATGATAGGAATTTTTTTATGTGCACCAACCCACATAAATGAGAAGCATTTTTTCCTAATATTGTCAAGAATGGATTGTGGAACCTTTGCCAACGACAACTAGTATATTGGGATATTTTCCAAGACTGATTTGACAAGGATCAACCTTCCCCCAAGGGATAGCCACCCGTAAGACTGATTGTCCAATTTCTTGTCTACTTTTTTTAGAATCTAGGACCAATCCCCCTTGAGATAATGGTTGGATTTAATGAAGTAACCCAAGTATATGCAACCGTCCTTCAAAGGATTGAAATTATAGGGAAGAAAGTTGGATACCAAGCCCTTTGTGACTTCATCTAGACCAAAATCCATAAATATTTATTTATGGGAACTAATAACCAGTGTCACTATCAAATAGTTCCAACATATCCTTATAAACAGACCATTCAATCACTGACCCTATACCAAAAAGAAGAACGTCATCCACAAATAAGAGATGAGTAATTATGATGGAATCTAAAATTTTAACACCCATTAACTTGCCATTCGTTTTGGCTTTCTCGATGAGTTCAATGAGAACTTCCACCAACAATAGAAATATCAAAAGTGAAATAGGATAGCCCTAAGGAAGACCCTTGGATTAGTTGAAAAACAGGCGAAGGAGCACCATTGATTAATACTACAAAATTAGCTAAGAAAATACAAGCCATGATTCAATTTGTAATTTCTAGGGGGAGGCCGGTTTGAAGCATAACAAGTCAAAGGAAATTCCAATCCACTATATCATAAGCCTTTACTAAGTCCAACTTAAGAACCACCGCCTTAAAAAACTTGGAATTTATTGAGTGAAAACCTTCTTGAGCTACACCTATGGAATCCAGAATCTTCCTCTTATGAAGAAAACCAAATTGTTCCTTGGATATAAAATTTGATAAAGTATTTTTTATCTTGGCTACAATGACTTTGGATATGAGCTTATAAACCAAATTGCAGCAAGAAATGGGCTTGAACTGCTCAAAAGATGAAGGATTTGAACATTTTGGAATCAAAGTAATAAAGGTATCATTCATGCCACCACTAACATACTCACGAGTACTAGATTCATCAACAAATTCCAGTAGATCATGACCCAAAATATCAAAGAAAGCAACGAATAATTCTACCATCCATTTGTCAGAGCCAGGAATTTTGTCTTTGGCGAACCCCAAAAAAATCTTCTTGATTTCTTCTAAACATGATCACCAAATTTTCCCCCTCTTTTAAAAGGAAAATACGAGGATATAATTGGACCACTTTCATTTGGATGAAAATGGAGGTCTAACCTAGATCTAAAAAGAGAGAATTGAAATGAGTAATCATAACACTCTCCAATTCCTTTATAACAATAATAGATTTCCCATCCTACAACTTAATATCCCAAATAGAATTTATGACTCTCCTTCTCTCAACAAACTTATGAAATAAATACTAGTCTTTCTATCCCCCAACGATACCCAAATCGCACATATTTTTAGTCTCTAGGATTCTTCCTTGAGACTTAATAGATGTTCCTTACGAAGAGAAACAAATCTAATGGAAACCTTGTCACCCTTAGATAAGACCCCCCCAGAGCACTGATAAAGGTCTCATGTATTTTACAATCAATCTTTGACAGCTCAGCCTGCTGAGATTTTTTCTTCATTTTTTCCCACTTTCGAACCATAACCTTTAGATCTTTTAGCTTTGTAAACAAAGAATGCATGGGTAAATGTCCATGATGGAGCCCCTAGAACCCTATCTAGATTGCACAAGTTCAATAAAATATTTTTCCTTTAACTAAACATGGTTAAACTTAAAAAGGAATTTACATTTTTATGCACCATTCAACATTTGAAGGAAAAATGGCATGTGGTAAAAAATATCACATTTCAAGATCCATGATCGATAATTAGAACACCTACTTCTCAAATGTTTTGATACATAGTTTCTGTCAATCCTCTTTGCAATGCCCTCTATCCCCATTACACCGTTCCTCCAAGATGGAGCTAAGGGAATTAGCACAATGTCAATAAGATCCAAACTTGAGAATAGTTATTTGAAATAAGAAGCTTGATGATCTACTCTGGTGCGATTGCCCTAAATGTCACAATCAGAGGTGGAGAAATTTAAGTCTCCTCCAAAATGAAATTTTCCTAGGGTAACATACCATCAAATTTAATGCCATCCCAAAAATCCAAACGATTTGTATAGGGACCATAGAAGTTGGCCACACTAATAGGAGGTGCCAAATCCATGGATCTACCAACTAACAAAATTCCTGCTGAAGATAAGAAATGAAAGACATATACATAGTTGGGATTCCGAGTAGAAAGAAGCCCCGCGAAAGAACCAACATCGTCGATAGCGTAAAAAATCCACTCCGGGAGAAACCATGAGAAAACTTCACAAGCCTTATCATCTCTTGACATAGTTTGTTATATAGTAATTGTATTTGGATTGGAAGAATTAAAAATCTTGCACAGAGTCAAATGTTTGGAGTGGTCCTCGACTCCTCTAATATTAAGAGAGACCAAAATCATTTGTTATCCTAGGCGAGGGTCTTCTATGGTTAAGGGCCCCATATATTTTTTAATGTCTATAAAGAGGAGGAAAACTAGGCTCGATCAAATCCATAGATTCCTAAGGAGGAGGATCGAATATCTCATTCCCCTGGATCAACACCCCCAAATACAATCCCATTTTTACAACATTTGTCCTGAATACAATTCAATTTGTGATGAGGGGTGGAAACGAAAGAGGGTGCATGTATCCCTCGATTACCTTTCAAAGCACTCTTACTGACATGTATTATAATTGTTGTGCCATTAGATCATCGAGCAATGAGTGCAATCATATTCTTAATTATTATGCAGTGAAGGAGAATTAAAAATACACACTGAAGAAGTTAAATCTCACAGGAAACAGACAAGTATTGCTCAGTTAATTACAGTATCAACTTCGTTAAAGAATCCAATGTTACAATGGTGTTACATAAGAAGGAATTTGAATCATGTGGATAGGATTCGAATACACCAACTGAATCTAACTGTATATGACTGAATGGCTAACTAGAAGTGTCTAAATCACTATCAGAGTTCAACTGGCTAACTCCATATGTCTAATCCAGTCTCTCAATCAGTTATACTCGGTTAAAATAGTCTAACTGCAGTGGTAGGTGAGAAGTAGGTGAGAAATGGCGCCTTCCCATATGCAGCCATGCATAACTAGCGATAACTGAACTAGAGGAGATCTAACTGAATGTAACTGAAGAGTAACTAATGTAAACTAGTTACCAACTGCCAACAACTGAAGGAGGTTGGTGTCGACACTCCCAGTGGATCATAAAATGTAGGGATTGGTCTAGGAGGCAACTAAACTGATGCATGCAAGTGCAGTCAGTTCTATTTAGCCTCTATCAGTTCTAGTGGACCCAATTGTACAAGTGGACCCAATAATAACTAAATGACTCCTTAGTTAGAAAAATATAATCTAATAGACGATTTGGACAAGGGTGGATTATAAATCCTAATGCCCCCCAAAATTCACCCATATACAATCTAAAAGATAAAAAATGTTGCTTAATAAATCGAGGAAATAAGCTTAAACCTCATGGGAGGAAATAAGCTTACACAAATAAATTACTTCTTAAACATTTCCCTGTAAGTCGCAAAGAATTATATAGTTTTCGGTAATTTGAAAAAATTAGAGGACATATACTGGGTAATGTCTAGGGCCGTTTGAGGGCTTACCATGACTATATTAAGGCCTGCTGCTTTTGCTTATAAATTGTCCTCAAATAAAATCCGTAGAGAGAGTTGGCGTAAGGATTGTTGTAAAATTGCCTAAAAGAATTAAAGGCAAATGTTGGAAACTCACTATCAAAACAAGTCAAAACACTTGATTCTGATATTCAATGATCCTATCAAATAATTGAAATTACAAACTTCTTGGTTGACAAAAAAATAAAAAAATTGGTATGGGTAATGGCTTATTAAACTCCTTTATCTTATAATCATAATGTATGTGATATTATTCACAACTAGCACAAAGCCTAATCAATAATATTTGAGATTTTCAAGTTTCTTTGTGCCAAGGATCAAGAACACGATTTCAATGTGTTGAGGTAGAGGATAGTGAAACAACAATGTTTGGGATTCAATATCCACAAAGTCCTTTTGAAAGAGGCTCATGCAATTATATAATCCATGGGAGCCATCCTCACATATGACGTAAGATTAGTTTCTTATAATTCATAAACCATGAGCTATCATTTGGTGGATCTTCATGAACCATGCTCTTGAGATATGGATTTGATGGGTTTGCATCATGGAGTGAAGCAATAGAGAGCCTATATCTTAGGGAAGGTGATAATTATCCACACTAACCACAATCTATTGCAATTATAAGAGACATAGATGACGCTACAACAAGGGAGGCATACTATGTTGATGAAGTATTTGCAACTATTCAATCTCGTGATCGGTTACAAGAAGGGGGTGAATCACAACATTGTCTATTTCTTATCAAGAGCTCCTAGATTAACTAACACTCTCATAATGATATTTCTACTCCAACATTTTCCTCTAGAGATTGCATATTTAGTATGAAAGGGATAAGTACTTTCACCTGATAGGAGTGGTGTTATAGAAAGGAAAGAGGAATATTAATTAACATCTACAAGATGGGTTGCTCTGTAAATATCGCAAGGTGTGTATCTCAAGTGAGGAATGAACAAGAATGCTATTGAGAGAGGATCACACCTCTAAAGTAGTATGACATTTTAGAGTTGGGAAGGCACTACTCAATATATGAAGGTATGTCTATTAATATTGCATGGATTATGATGCTACCATGTCCATTCAATATTGTGTGTTTGGTTTCATCTATGGGCCAACTAATTGAAACATAGTATTTCTTGTCTCAATTTGAATTTAGGGGAGAATATTTATGGATTTCCTTGAAGTATCATTGAAGCTCCAACATGAACATGATTACCTAATGGTGGATAGCGATTACTTTAGCAAGATATCTCATTGGACTCCTTCAAGTAGAACATCAACATCACTAAATAAGAGGTAGCTAAGTTATTCTTTCAACATATTTGGGTACACTTTGGATTGGAAGAGTCCATCGTCTTAGAAAAATACAAAATTTCTCCTAAGATTTTTCTGAAAGGTTTTACGAGGCATGATGGACACAAAGGTAAGAAAGATTATGGAATTTCCCACCATATCAATGGGAAGAAGAAAGTGGTGAATTGGACCCTTACTTATTTGGTTAGCGGTTTCAATAGGGATGCATCCCAAGGCCTAGTATTTTCGCTTTTCATATGTTAGTAACATTATAATCAAGTTTCCATGGTTCTAGGGATAAATATTTTTTGACATGTGTATGAGATTTTTTTACCTTAAACGCCTACTGACTTGACACTAAATAATGTTTTTAGAGAAATATATGACACTCAAGGCGATGGACATATGAAAAATAGTAATTAAGGGGGAGGATTAAAAAAATCCATAAGAAGGTTGAAGAGGAATTATAATGGACACACTACAAGGTACAAGAAGCAACATGAATGTGGAAAACCCGGTGTGGTTCCATCTCAAGAAGAGGTGGTTATAGGTTTTGGGGAAGAATATCAAATCCATTTGGTACAAACCATTCAAAATAGTACAACAAGTGTGGGATAATTCTTTTCAGTTGTAGTTTCCTCCATATGCAGGGATTTGGTTCAATATTAATGCAGAAAATTTGAAGTTATTTGGTACCATCCATACTTGATGAGGAAGAAGAAGGTTTTCTTATGATACAATATATTGAAGTTTTGGTACCCTATACATAAATAAAATTGAGGGCATAGGTCATTCTATAGATAAAGACTTGTAAATTCCATGGGTGTAAGGATGTGTTATTTTGTGTAAGTTGAAAGGCCTAAATCCAAAGGAGGAAAAATGATTTAGACAACAGGAGGTAGAGGAGAGATTTCCTCACCTTCTTCTCCAAAAGTGTTACATATTTGGGGATTGAAAAACTACCAAAAGGGGAGGCCTTATACAAAATAAGATTACACAGTGGTTAAGTCCCATGGAGCATTGGGTATGAAATAAGGGGAAGGCTGGAAATTTTCCTAATTCCAAGTTTGTTAAGCAAAGAAATAGGTTATTAAGAAAATGGAAGAAGGCCACGATGCTTCACATATTTTTCTCAATAGAAGAGGAATGAACTATACTCATCAAAAGAGCAATACATCTAAGCCACATAGCACAAAGCAAAGAGACTTGTAGGAGTGTCAAGAAAAGAGCTCATTTTTCATTCAGCAATGGGGTGATCAAGCAACATGTTGATAAGTGAAGAATTGGTTAAATGATAGCTTGATGAGTGAAGAACAATAATCCCATCTTGCTCAACAACTAGTGCTTGGTAGGATAGGGAATAATTTTCTAAATAGAAAGGCAAGCCACCTCAAGGGTGTAACACTGAGCACAAAGAAAATAATCTTACTAAGGATTCCGAGGAGGGGGTGTATAAAGTGAGAAATATGGAATACCACTATGCAAAGGCTAGGAAAATTAGAAGTAAGGAATGCAACTTGGTAAGCAGTTCAAACTCTAGATGAGGGGGAATCCAAGCACACAAGGAAAACCATGTGTGAAGCTAGTGAACAAGATCAAACATTCTTAGTGAATTTGTTTTCCTAAGGAGATAATCCTTGAAATATTAGCAGCAAAAACCTAAGTACATGAAATGAAATCCACTAGGGAATGATGAATGGGAATGGTAGGGTAAACCATTAAAACCCCAAACAACAAAACCTGAGTTAAAGAAAAAGGCATAAGATTATGAAGCAAGAGATTATATTTGAAAGAAATGTATCCTTTTGATGACTAGCATTTAAGGATGTTCATTAGTGGTGTGAGTAATATTTGTGGAGGTTGATATTTAAGGCACTGAATAGTTTTAACACCTTGTAACTAATTCTTAGGAAAATGCGTTAAAAAGTGAATTTGCAATAGGATATGGTGGTTGGAAATTGAAAAGAACAACAACAAATCTTGTAGAGTAGGGAGAAGAGAAAATTAATTCATAAGGCTTTTAAAACTATGGTAGGAATGTAAGAAATTGGATTGTAAGTCTATAAAAAAGAACAACAACAAAGCTTGTAGAGTAGGGAGAGAAGAGAAAATTAATTCATAAGGCTTTTAAAACTATGGTAGGAGTGTAATAAATTGGAGTGGTGGTTGGCAATTGAAAAGAACAAAAACAAAGCTTGTAGAGTAGGGAGAAAAGAGAAAATTAATTCATAAGGCTTTTAAAACTATGGTAGGAGTGTAAGAAATTGGATTGTAAGTCTATGAAAAAGAAAGTCATGGAGGAGGAGTTTACAATTGTAATAATTTTCATTTGGGTATGTAAGCTTGTCATTGAATTTGGAGTTTATTCCCAAAGTGGTTTCTTCAGTTACAACGTGTTATACTTGGTAAATATTTGTGTGTGATTGTTGGATGCATAGTGATTTATTTTTCTTTGCTGCTTAAATATTTGATCCATAGTAATAAACATATAGAGCATAAGCATACTTCTTTAGTAATTAACAACAAATTTGTAGTGTAGACACATTCAAAATTGCCACTTTCCCTTTTGATATAGATCACGCAATGAGCTTAGTTCTCTGGATCCTCATGATCATCTCACCCACATAGCTAACGGAAATAAATAAGTCAATGGTTTCAAATAGTAGTTTCCCCAAAACCTATACAAGTTTCCTCCATGGAAGTGAGATTAGAAAAGAGATTTCTTTGACATGATAACTTTGTTTAACCTCTTAAGGAATCTTTTCATGCCCTTTCTACTACTAGACTAGGTAAACCAAAATTTTGAAGAATATTTGTGCCTAAACTTCTTTGAGTCATACAACTTGAATCTAGATTTTATATAATTCCATGAATCTTTTTCATTTTGCATAATAAATACATCATCCTTGTCTTCTTAAGTCTGCCATGTTAAATTCATGACATACTATCTAAGGGGCCTCGTGTCTGAATCTACCACCCTCTCCTCTACATATTTCAATGCATAGATGTTTGGTAAGACAAAGAGAACCATGCAAATTCAACAAATTCCATACCAAGTATCATTGATGTAGTAGCATCCCACCGTCTTATCATGGATATCCAAGGAGAGATTCAATATAAAAGGGAGGAGTTCTATCGAGGTTGGTGACATATAAGATTCAAAATATGACGAGAGAATCCATGTATCTTATGAGGAAAATATGAGGTAGTGACATGAAGATATAGAAAGGAACCACATGGACATTGATGGGAACTTACATAGTTAGGAGTGCACAATAAAGAGAGAATTGGTTTTAGGCAAGAGATGAATCGACACTGGCATGAACACTATAATGTCAAGTGAGAAGATTGACAACATCAAATGGAAGTGGTTACAAAAGTATTTGAAGAAATGTGGATGTTGTTGTGGGTAAGACATCATGCACATTGTCTGATACATAGAAAGAGATGTCAAAAGGTGAATATGGATAGTAGATATTTAACTAAAAGGAGGAGATGGAGGTTGAAGCGATAAATCTTGGAAGCCTTCATGTGTCTCTACCATGGTCTTAGACATTGTATTAGAGAGTTAGGGTAGAGTTATATAGAGATCTTACAGACAAAGCGATCCAAATTGTATTAAGAATGAAGTGAAGGCACTGATACAAAGAAAATACAAAATACTATATTGAAGCAAACTATTATAGTGAAAACCAAATTCTATTAACAAATAAAATGGTGAAAAAAATTTGGAATGTACATAGAAATACATAATGGCTATAATGGCGTTAACTTTTATCTATGAGAAGCGCTATGACAACAATGCTACTTTGGTTCAAAACCCATAAGAGTTTGAAACTACATTTTATAATGATACAAAAAAAATCATAAGAAGAAAAAACCCTAAAATGCAAGAGCCCTAACTTTAACATGGAGTTAAGGTTGAGAAGGAAACTGGTTGGGATCATAACTTATCACTAGATGCTCCATTTCGGGTCTTCTTTAGCTCATTGGGAATATTATCACACTGACTTGGGGCCCTAGAGATGGCCTTAAATGGTAGAATATAGAATAAATATTCCCCACATACAATAGATTGATAAAGAATAAATTTATGATTCGATAACTGTCATACCCATTTCTTAGATGATCTTGTGTTAAATGATAGCTAAACTAATGTGTTTATGGGAGGTTTCTCATTACGGGTGTTTACGGGAAGTTTCTCATAGCGGGCATAACCAACAATGGTTTACTCATGTAACTTTTTTCACGAAGTATATAGTGCATGGTTGGGATACATAATGTAATGAGTTGTTTGAGAGGTTGATGCCCATCATGCAATATCTCCTTCTCCATTAATGAGCTTAAATACTTTTCCTATGTGGATATTTCCACTTTGAGATTTTACCACATTAAATGTTGGTGTTTTAATGGTGTTATTTGATGTGTTACTTGGTTGATTTATGTATGATATATTAACAAGTGGTATAGAGCAATGAGTGGAGAAAGAAATGTGCAAGACTGGACTGTGAAGAAGACACTGCTGCTCGCTGAGGAAAGACCTGCCACTGGTTGTGGATCATGGATTTACTCTTCATCGTATGGAAGAAGGTGGATCGTGGTACTGTGGAGAACACCTACGTGGGACAACCTGTAGAGGAGGGCATCCTACGTGTGGAGAAGTCGGAAAGTCACCAGTATGTGTGGATCTCATTGTTTCTTGTTGCCTAGATAGAAGAAAGGCGAGGCCCATGATGCTACCTATTGCTGGACATAAGAGTTTGTGTTGATGGCTGCTGCCTGGACAGAAGAAAGGTGAGGCCTGGCGGACGTGGAGAGTAGTCGTCATGAATATTGTTGGAGAGGCGCGTGGAGCCTTGCGTGGAAACCATGCGTGGAGCCTTTCCTGGAAACTGTATCGTTGCTGCACAATGAGGATTGCTGAGACTGAAGACATTATGAGGTTGAGCGTGGAGGAAGAGGGCCCGCATGGGAAGCCAGGCATAGAAAAGAGGAAGTGTGAACTCCTGCTCATTGTAGGACAAGAAGAGAGAGCCCATATGGGGAGATGCATTTAGAAAATAGAAGAGCCATGAAGGGAAAGTCAGCGCTTTCATTGCTGGATAGGCCTGCACGTGGAGGAGAGTGACTGCTGGGAAACAATGGTAAATAAAAATTTGTGCTATTTATATATATATATCGAAAAAAAAAATCAAGCCATGAGCCGTTCAAGTGAGGACTGTATTTTTTTGTTTGGGAGAATTTAATGTGTTTTTTTTATTTGAGAGTATTTTGTTTGTTAAATAAAAATAAATTTCAATAATGTTTAGCACAAAGTTTGAAATTGACAATTTTAATGGTAAAAGCAATTTTGAAGTATGGAAATTAAAGATGCGGGATCTATTAGTTCAATAGGGGCTACATAGAGCCTTAGACGCAAAAATAAAAAAGAGCTCTAACCATGACAGATGATGAATGGGAGGATTTAGATTCCAAACGCTAAGCATAGTTCGATTATGTCTTGTGGATGATGTGTTGTGCAACATTGTTGGAGAAAAATCAATAACAAGCCTATGGAACAACTTAGAAAATCTGTATATGACCAAATCAGTGACAAACAGAATTTAGGTTAAGCGATAGATGTACGGTATGAGAATGAAAGAAGGTACGAAGATTGCAGATCATTTGATTGTTTTTAATACTCTTATTTTCCAGTTGAGTAGTATGGATGTTAAAATTGATGATGAAGATAAAGCAACCAATCTCTTATGTACTTTACCTGAATCTTGTGGTCCAGTAGTTTCTTCCATTAGCATTAGTACAACTGATACTTTAGAATTTGATAATGTGGTTGGAGCATTGTTGTATGAGGAATTAAGGAAGAAAACTGGTCTCGAAACCTCTTTGCCGTAAGCTTTAGTTGTTAGAGGTCGATCCAAAGAGAGAGGAGAAAAGTCAAGAGGTACTTTCAGGTCTAAATTGAAGGGCAGAAAGAGAAAATTAAAATTTTGGTATTGTAACAAGACTGGTCATCTCAAGAAGTACTGTTGAAAGAGATAAGAATCCAAGAAGGATGACTCTAAGTCAAAGGAAAATTCAGTTAAGTCTTCTGATTCAGGTATGATCGATGAGGTTTTGTTTGTTTGTAATATTTCATAATATAATGGGGAATGGCTATTAGATTATGGTGTTTCACACCATATCTGTCATCATAAAGATTGGTTTGGTCATCTCAAGAAGTGCTGTTGAAAGAGATAAGAATCCAAGAAGGATGACTCTAAGTCAAAAGAAAATTCAGTTAAGTCTTCTAATTCAGGTATGATCGATGAGGTTTTGTTTGTTTGTAATATTTCATAATATAATGGGGAATGGCTATTAGATTATGGTGTTTCACACCATATCTGTCATCATAAAGATTGGTTTGCTTCCTTTCAAACAATTAATGATGTAATAGTTCTTTTAGGAGACAATCATTCATGTAAGACTGTTGGGGTTGGAAGTATTAAAATTAAAATGTTTGATGGAGTTATAAGAACACTTACAGATGTTAGACATGTACCTGAGTTAAAGAAAAAATTAATTTCTTTGGGAGTGTTGGATTCTTGTGGTCATAAGTTTACACGTTTGAATAGAACTCTAAAAGTTTCTAAGGGTGCTTTAGTGGTCATGAAGGCACAGAGAATAGGAAACCTCTACAAACTGGTTGGAAGAACTCAAGTTAATGGTAATGTGTTAGTATATGAAGAAGAGTTAGGAACCACTATATTATGGCATCAACGTTTTGGTCATATGAGTGAAAAAGCACTCCAGGTATTACTGAATCATAAATTGCTTCCAAATTTGAAAACTCTAAATTTGATGTTTTGTAAACATTGTATATTTGGAAAGCAGTGTAAAAAAAATTCAAAGTAGGTAGTCATGCTAGTAAAGGTGTTCTTGGCTACATTCATTCTGATTTGTGGGGTCCATCTCCTACCATTTCCTAAGGGGGAGAAAATATTATTTGTAGATGATTTTTCTAAAAAGGTTTGGGTCTATGTCCTAAAAAGAAAAGCTGACGTGTTTAACACGTTTAAACAATTTAGAGTTATGGTGGAAAAAAGAACTAGCAGAACAATCGAGTGTTTAAGAACGGATAATGGAGGTGAATTTACCTCTTTAGAATTTGAAAAATATTTCAAAGATGAAGGAATCGTAAGACACAAAACAAATGTATACACTCCTCAGCAAAATGGCGTTGCAGGGCGCATTAACATGACTCTTCTAGAAAGAGCAAGGAGCATGCTCAATAATGCTAAATTGGGGCAATAGTTGTGGGAAGAAACAATTTCTACTACTTGTTATATAATAAATAGATCACCATCAATGGCAATAGATTGTAAAATTCCGGATGAGGTATGGACTGGTCATCCCTATGATTATTCGAATTTCAAAATATTTGGTTGTGAAGATTATGCACTTAATCCTAAAAAACAACGTTCTAAGTTAAACCTTATATCAAAGAAGTGCATTTTTCTTGGGTATGATGATGTAACAAAAGGATATAGATTGTGGGATCCTACTGCCCACAAAATTGTCATTAGCAGAGATGTAATTTTTTTTATGAATATTCTCTAATTAAATCTGAAAATGTAAGAGTTGATGTGGAACATGAACAGGTAGTATCAAAACAACTAATTCAGTTGGAGAACCAATCTTCTCATGACTCAAATAAACAAGAAGTTTCTGGTGAGAGAGAAGTCATAGAAGATGAAGAAATGCAAGAAAATGTGGAAATCCCACATCCTACAACAAGAACATCATTAAGGGAGAGAAATCCTCCTAAGAGGTAGACTGATTTTGTTTCGTCTGTTTTATTTATTGATGATGGAGAACCTTCTTGTTTTCAGGAAAACATTGATTGTGTTGATAATGCTAAGTGAAAAATGGCAATGAAAGAAGAAATGTATTCTCTCAAGAAAAACAAGACATGGGAATTGGTTGAACTCCCCAAATATAGAAAAATTGTTGGAAGTAAGTGGCTCTTCAAATTGAAGAAAGGAGTTGATGGTAAGGTTGAAAGATACAAATCCATATTAGTTACAAAAGGGTACTCTCAGATGGAAGGTATATACTATCATGATATTTTTTCACCAGTTGTCAAGCTTGTATCTATTCGTATTGTGTTAGCGTCAGTTGCATTGCTTGATTTGGAGTTAGAGAAACTAGATGTTAAAACATCTTCCTTACATGGAGATTTAGATGAATAGATCTATATGGAACAACCAAAAGGATTTGTACAGAATCATAAAGGTAGATTAGTTTGCAAGCTCAAGAAATCATTCTATGTCCTGAAACAGTCGCCCAAGCAATGGTACAAGAAGTTTGATTCTTTCATGGTGAGCCAATGTTATACTAGAAGTGAATATGATCATTGTTTATACTTGAAAGGTTGAATGACATATTCATTATCTTAGTATTGTATGTTGATGATATGCTTAATGTAAGAAAAAGCATGGACGAGATTAACAGGTTGAAGGCTCATATGGATAGGACTTTTGATATGAAGGATCTTGGAGCTGCAAAACTAATCTTGGGTATTGATATAGACAGAAACATAAGAAATGGTAATCTTAGTTTTTCATAGGAGAAGTATGTTGAGAAAAGACTTAAAAGATTCAAAATGAATAAGGCAAAGCCTTTGAATGTTCCTTTGGCTTCCCATTTTAAAATTTCTTCAGGTTTATGTCCTAGTAGTGTCGAAGAAAAGGATTATATGTCTCTTATACCATATGCCAATACAATAGGATGTTTAATGTATGCAATGGTGTGTACTAGAATTGATATTTCACATGTAGTAGGTGTTGTTAGTAAGTACGTGGAAAATCCAGGAAAAGAACACCGGAATGCAGTGAAATGGATGCTTTGGTACCTAAGAGGCACAAGTGACTATTGCATCACCTTTAATAATAACAATGATTATGTATGCGGTTTTGTTTATTCAGATTTTGCAGGTGATTTGGACAAGAGAAGGTCTATTTCAGGTTATGTCTTTACTCTTGCAGGTGGAGCTATAAGTTGGATGTCAAATCTTCATGAAACAATTTCCTTATCCACTATAGAGGTTGAATACATTGTTGCCTCACATGCTTGCAAAGATGCAATTTGGATAAGAGGTCTGCTTAGAGAAATAGGAAGGTTGCATAACAGTGTGCCTATCTTTTGTGACAGTCAAAGTGCTATTCATTTGGCTACAAATATTGTTTATCATAGTAAGACTAAACATATTGATGTAAAATATCATTTTGTAAGACAAGCCATTAGTGAAGGTGGAGTAGATATGAAAAAGGTTCATACTAAAGAAAATTATGCATATATGTTCACAAAATCAGTATTGTTAGAGAAGTTATGATGGTGTGTAGCGTCTCTTGGTTTGAAAAAAATGTGATAAATAGTCTTGGGAAAATTATTTGTAAATTTTGTTGTCAAGGTGGAGATTGTTAAATGACAACTAAACTAATGTGTTTATGGGAGGTTTCTCTCTACGAGTGTTTACGGGAAGTTTCTCATAATGAGCATAACCAACAATGGTTTACTCCTGCAACTTATTTCATGAGGTATATAGTGCATGGTTGGGATACGTAATGTAGTGAGTTGTCTGAGAGGTCGAGGCCCGTCATGTAATCTACTTCATTAATGAGCTTCAATACTTTTCCTGCGTGGATGTTTCCCCTCTGGGGTTTTACCACATTAAATGTTGGTGTTTTAATGGTGTTATTTGATGTGTAACTTGGTTGATTTGTCTCTGAGATATTAACATCTTGGATGCCCAATCAAATCACAAATATAAATAGAATAGAGAATAAAAATTCCCACAATATCATATATTGATAAAAAATATCATGACTTGAAAACTATCAAATCCATTTCTCAAAGGACCTTGGATAGCCACTGGAATCACAAAAGTAAAGATAAAAGTATAAGAGAGAATAAAATTGACCAAGATACCATCTATTGATAAAGAAGAGGAAGCCCACCATTAGAGAAAAAAGATGGTTTGAAAACTACCTATCAATTATGAGTAAATGAATAGCCTTAGACATCTACTAGTCCAATTACAAAGATAAACATATAAGAGAGTATACAAATCCTTGAAAGATTGATAAAAAAGAAAAATTAATATCTAAAACAATTATGAGGTCGATTTTTAAAATAAATTTCAATGATACCTGTCATCACAAAAATAAAGATAAAGATATAATATTTTTTTTTCAAAGAGAAAAATATACTATACTTGATATTCAGTGTTTGAATCAAAATATACATATTAAAGCTTCTTAGAATTCATGGAGGATATCATCTACCATCATGACAATATAGACTATCTGAGATTGATATAGCAAGCATAAATATTATTACTTTGATAGGACAATGCCAACGCCAAAGGAAGCTAAACCACTAATTCTTGATTGAGGACATCTTGGAAGAGATGATAGCATCGTAGGATGCCTTCGCAGAGACTTCACCATTAGAATCATTCCAAGACCAAAATAAGGAATCTGGGCGTTCTGAAAGAAAGATTCCACACCACAACAACCCATGAATGTAATTGGTCCATTCAATGCCTATGGACCTATTAAGACTCAAATTTTCCACACTAAACCATATGCGCATAGGCGCCCCTCCTCAATAAGCTTGGTAGATAAATTTTATGCCCGAAAGACTTAACACATCTAATAAAGGAGCAACGAGTTTATATAAATTTGTTCCACCAATGAATGGATCATAACCATAGAGGATGATTTTTTCATCACCCACATGCCAGACTAGCCACTCACTAAGAATGGGAGATCCACCCCTGCCAAATGGACCACCATCCCTGCACCAGTCAACCACATTTAGAAAATTGAAGTACTTTCCCATCACAACCTTGCCACAAGCTCTTATAAACTAGAGCTTTGAAAAAATGGAAAATAATTTTTAGCCCCTACCCCCCATATGTATAGGAGAAGTGAGCCTCTTCCAACTAACTAAATGATATGATTTTTTTTATGTGCACCAACCCACATAAATGAGAAGCATTTTTTCCTAATCTTGTCAAGAACGGATTGTGGAACCTTTGCCAACAACAACTAGTATACTGGGATATTTTCCAAGACTGATTTGACAAGGATCAACCTTCCCCCAAGGGATAGCCACCCGTAAGACCGATTGTCCAATTTCTTGTCTACTTTTTTTAGAATCCAGGACCAGTCCCCCTTGAGATAATGGTTGGTTTTAATGAATTAACCCAAGTATATGCAACCGTCCTTCAAAGGAGCAAAATTATAGGGAAGAATGTTGGATACCAAGCCCTTTGTGACTTCATCTAGAACAAAATCCATAAATATTTATTTATGGGAACTAATAACCAGTGTCACTATCGAACAATTCCAACATATCCTTATAAACAGACCATTCAATCACTGACCCTATACCAAAAAGAAGAACGTCATCCACAGATAAGAGATGAGTAATTATGATGGAATCTAAAATTTTAACACCCATTAACTTGCCATTCGTTTTGGCTTTCTCGATGAGTTCAATGAGAACTTCCACCAACAATAGAAATATCAAAAGTGAAATAGGATAGCCCTAAGGAAGACCCTTGGAGTAGTTGAAAAACAAGGGAAGGAGCACCATTGATTAATACTACAAAAATAGCTAAGAAAATACAAGCCATGATCCAATTTGTAATTTCTAGGGGGAGGCCAGTTTGAAGCATAACAAGTCAAAGGAAATTCCAATCCACTATATCATAAGCCTTTACTAAGTCCAACTTAAGAACCACCACCTTAAAAAACTTGGAATTTATTGAGTGAAAACCTTCTTGAGCTACACCTATGGAATCCAGAATCTGCCTCTTATGAAGAAAACCAAATTGTTCCTTGGATATAAAATTTGATAAAGTATTTTTTATCTTGGCTACAATGACTTTGGATATGAGCTTATAAACCAAATTTCAGCAAGGAATGGGCTTGAAATCCTCAAAAGATGAAGGATTTGAACATTTCGGAATCAAAGTAATAAAGGTATCATTCATGCCACCACTAACATACTCACGAGTACTAGATTCATCAACAAATTTCAGTAGATCATAACCCAAAATATCAAAGAAAGCAACAAAGTATTCTACCGTCCATTTGTTAGAGCCAAGAATTTTGTCTTTGGCGAACCCCAAAAAAATATTCTTGATTTCTTCTAAACATGATCACCAATTTTTTCCCCCTCTTTTAAAAGGAAAATACGAGGATATAATTGGACCACTTTCATTTGGATGAAAATGGAGGTCTAACCTAGATCTAAAAAGAGAGAATTGAAATTAGTAATCATAACACTCTCCAATTCCTTTATAGCAATAATAGATTTCCCATCCTGCAACTTAATATCCCAAATAGAATTTACGACTCTCCTTCTCTCAACAAACTTATGAAATAAATACTAGTATTTCTATCCCCCAATGATACCCAAATCGCACGACATTTTAGTCTCTAGAATTCTTCCTTGAGAATTAACAGATGTTCCTTACAAAGAGAAACGAATCTAATGGAAACCTTGTCACCCTCATATAAGACCCCCCCAGAGCACTGATAAAGGTCTCAAGTATTTTACAATCAATATTTGACAGCTCAGCCTATTGAGATTTTTTCTTCATTTTTTCCCACTTTTGAACCATAGCCTTCAGATCTTTTATCTTTTTACACAAATAATGCATGGGTAAATGTCCATGATGGAGCCCATAGAACCCTATCTAGATTGCACAAGTTCAATAAAATATTTTTCCTTTAACTAAACATGGTTAAACTTAAAAAGGAATTTACATTTTTATGCACAATTCAACATTTGAAGGAAAAATGGCATGTGGTAAAAAATATCACATTTCAAGATCCATGATCGATAATTAGAACACCTACTTCTCAAATGTTCCGAGACATAGTTTCTGTCAATCCTCTTTGCAATGCCCTCTATCCCCATTACACTGTTCCTCCAAGATGGAGCTAAGGGCATTAGTACAATGTCAATAAGATCCAAACTCAAGAATAGTTATTTGAAATAAGAAGCTTGATGATCTACTCCAGTGCGATTTCCCTAAATGTCACAATCAGAGGTGGAAAAATTTAAGTCTCCTCCAAAATGACATTTTCTTAGTGTAATATACCATCAAATGTAATGCCATCCCAAAAATCCAAACGATTTGTATAGGGAACATAGAAGTTGGCCACACTAATAGGAGGCGCCAAATCCATGGATCTACCAACTAACAAAATTCCTACTGAAGATAAGAAATGAAAGACATACACATAGTAGGGATTCCAAGCAGAAAGAAGCCCCCCGAAAGAACCAACATCGTCGATAGCGTAAAAAATCCACTCTGGGAGAAACTGTGAGAAAAATTCAAAAGCCTTATCATCTCTTGACATAGTTTGTTATATAGTAATTGTATTTCAGTTGGAAGAATTAAAAACCCTGCATAGAGCCAAATGTTTGGAGTGGTCCTTGACTCCTCTAATATTAAGAGAGACCAAAATCATTTGTTATCCTAGGCGAGGGTCTTCCGTGGTTTACGGGCCCCATATATTTTTTACTGTCTATAAAGAGGAGGAAAACTAGGCTCGATCAAATCCCTAGATTCCTAAGGAGGAGGATCGACTATCTCATTCCCCTGGATCAAGACCCCCAAATACAATCCCATTTTTACAACATTTGTCCCGAATACGAATCGATTTGTGATGAGGGGTGGCAATGAAAGAGGGTGCATGTAGCCCTCGATTACCTTTCAAAGCACTCTTACTGACATGTATTATAATTGTTGTGCCATTAGATCATCGAGCAATGAGTGCAATCAGATTCTTAATTATTATGCAGTGAAGGAGAATTGAAAATACACATTGAACAAGTTAATCTCACAGGAAACAGACAAGTATTCCTCAGTTAATTATAGTATCAACTTCATTAAAGAATCCAATGTTACAATGGTCTTACATAAGAAGGAATTTGAATCATGTGGATAGGATTCGAATACACCAACTGAATCTAACTGTATATGACTGCATGGATAACTAGAAGTGTCTAAATCACTATCGGAGTTCAACTGGCTAACTCCATATGTCTAATCCAGTCTCTCAATCAGTTATACTCGGTTAAACTAGTCTAACTGTAGTGGTAGGTGAGAAGTAGGTGAGAACTAGCGCCTTCCCACATGCAGCCATGCATAACTGGCGATAACTGAACTGGAGGAGATCTAACTGAATGTAACTGAAGAATAACTAATCTAAACTAGTTACCAACTGCCAAAAACTGAAGGAGGTTGGTGTCGGCACTCCCAGTGGATCCTAAAATGTAGGGATTGGTCTAGGAGGCAGCTAAACTGATGCATGCAAGTGCAGTCAGTTCTATTTAGCCTCTATCAGTTCTAGTGGACCTAATTGTACAAGTGGACCCAATAATAACTAAATGACTCCTTAGTTAGAAAAATATAATCTAACAGACGATTTGGACAAGGGAGGATTATAAATCCTAAAGCCCCCCAACATTCACCCATATACAATCTAAAAGATAAAAAAATGTTGCTTAATAAATAGAGGAAATAAGCTTAAACTTCATGGGACCCCCCCCCCCCCACCTCAAAATAAGCAGGAAGTAGGAAAATACAAGATATCTTTAGAAGAAAGAAGCTTCCACCTTAGAAAAATAACTTGTCAAAAACTCTACTTCAAATTTGCAGCTCTATGCAACAGTATGGTTCTTATGTGCAGCAACATCCTGAAGCTGTGCATGTGAACCTCTCAATGTCCTTCCGAACTAATGAATCTATGTGTTTCTTCTACATGGAATAGGTGGAGAATTATCAAATTTATTCTTCGGTGGGCCAAGTGGTTGATCATTCACTGTCATCAAGTAGCACTTTCCTGGAACTTTGTTGCACCACTCTGTAGGGAGCGAATATGTGAGGGAAAGAGCCACATGCTCATTTTGATACTAGGACCTAGTTCTCCTTCTATCTTCTGGATTCCTAGCACCATTCCCAGCTACATTAATGAGATTTTGATCACATCTCTTAGGAATTTGGTTTGGAATGGGTGTTGGATCTGGATCTAGAATCTCATGAGGTTCAACCTCAATAACAAGATCATGCTGGAATTGATCCTCTTCATCTGAATTTGAAACATGTAACAAATCATCATCATAAAAAGGTAGTGGAAGAGTGGTTATACATTCTTGTGCTTCGGATGGTGGTGTATCACACAATTGATCTTCTTCAAATTGAACACTCCGCTCAATGAAGCATTTCCTAGTTGCAACCTCCATCAACTTGTATGCTTTTTCATATTTTGCATATCCCAACAGAATTCATTCGCTACTTTGGGCTTGGAAGGCCTTCCTCTTGTCAATGGGTATTCTGGCCCAAGCTTTGGAACCAAAGAATCTCAAATGAGAGACATTGGGATTATGCCCATGCAATACTTCAAATGGAGTGTCCCCAACCACTGATTTATGAGGCACTATGTTCTACAAATATGAAGCACAGTTTACAACTTCTTCCCAAAGAGAAGGAGGGAGATTCTTGGCATGGAGAATACATGTTGCCATCTCCTTCAGTGATTTGTTCTTCCTCTTAGCCACACCATTTTGTTGTGGTGTGTATGGAATTGAGTGTTCCATTCGAATCCCCTCTGATTCACAATAACACTGAAAATATCTTTTGATGTACTCTCCTCCTTTATCAGATCTTATGGACTTGATATTCTTACTGAAACAATTCTCAACTATATCTTTAAAAACTTTAAAAATCTCAAAAACTTATGATTTATGTTTCATAAATTAGATCCAACATTACCTAGAACAATCATCAATAAAGGTGAGGAAATACCTGAAACCATTAACGGATGTTATGGGAATCGGTCTAGGCACATCACTATGTATCAAAACAAGTATAGAATAAGCTCTATGTGCCTTCCCAACTTCATACATCTTCTCTGGATGCTTACCTACCAAGCAACCAGAACATACCATTTTATCATTGTGGATATGCTGGAGATATTTGAAATTGAGATGCCCAAATCTCTCATGCCAAATCTTACTGGTGTTGTTAGCATGAGTCAATAAAGATGTAGGAGGTGAGATAGGAAAAAAATGTGAGAAATCATAAGATTTAGTAGAATGATTTGCAATACCTTTATCTATGAGATTTCCAGTAGATTTTTCTGTGATCTGAACTGAATCTGAGTTGAATGTAACTCTCTTGGGAGAGCCTATATGGGTCATTTGATAAACAAACAAAAAATTAGTTGTAAGGGAGGGCACATAGAGAACATTTTTGAACTCACCATGCTAGATTTTAATTGAACCTCTTCCTGTTGCTGGAATTTGGGAGTAATCTCCCATGTGAATATCAAGCCCTTTTGATAGTGTGAGGGAAGAGAAAGATTCCTTGGAGGAAACATGTGGTTGGATGCTCCATAATCAATCAAGTATGCTTTCGACTGAATAAGGCTAGCCTTCAAGGCATGGAACCTTTCATCATCTTCTGTATGTGGTCCATCATCATACTTCTTTTCTCTTTGTGGAAGAGCAATGTTATTCTACTTGAGGAGGGAAGTCATCTGGTCTACTTGCTTCTCCATACAAGAGTCTTCTAGATGAAAACCCCTCATACAATAGGGGCACATCTTCTTTTCAAACTTTTTCTTCTTCTTAGAGCCTGAAGCTCCTTCATAAGTCTTCTAATTCTCTTTAGGCTTCGAATCATATGCTTTAGGCTCCTTCCCATTAGGTTTCCCTTTACCTTGCACTTTAGTAGAGTCTGTCACTAGGAGTGCTTGGTTTTTGGAAGTCTGGATGACTCTCATCTAGACCAAATTCTCTTGCTCTTGTATTAAAGACTTGAAAAAGGATTCAAGTGAGGGAATCTTCCAATTGGGAATGGAAGATTGAGAAAAATACAGAATACTCGGTACCTAGTTTGCTAAGTATGGAGAGCACATGCTGCTCATCCTTTCTTTATATTCCGCACAGTCTGCATTCAAGTGCAAGAGACTTGAATTTAGTAAAGAATTGTTGTATGGTATCGAAATTGTTGGGATGTAAGGCTATCAACTTGTTCTCCAAAATGTGTCCCCAAAGCTCATCTTGCTTCCCAAACAAGACTTCAAGGTTCTCCCAAGCTTCCCTAGGATTCCTCAAATCTTCAAGGCAGAAGAGGAGGTCTGTGGATATGTGAGTACATAGATAACCGAAAGATTCATCTAGGTGGTTCATATACTTATTTTTCTCAGCTGGATGATGGGGCTCGACCTCCCTTCCAAGTATTATCCTGAAGTATCCCTTGTTTCCCAAGGAAACTTGCATATCTGCCCTCCAATCAACATAATTGAAGGGTGTTAGGATTAGAGGTGTGGAGGGTTGAGAATCCATAATTCTCCTGCTGGAACAAACAATATCTTCACACAAGATACGTAGCACCTGTAGAATTTCACTACAAAACCAAAATCATTCAAACTATGTTAGAATCAAGCCTTCCCTCTTGACATGTACACTTTATTAGGGTTTTCCACACTCGCATCGCCACTCTGAATAAATTCATAGGAAGCAAGGTACTCTTTGCAAGACTTCTGTGGAAACCCAACTACTTCTAGTGTACAATGGAGAGTAGACAGACTTGAAGCTTGCCTGAGATGGCTCTGATACCATATTAGAATTTTTGTGCCATTAGATCATCAAGCAATGAGTGCAATCATATTCTTAATTATTATGCAGTGAAGGAGATATAATTGAATGTAACTAAAGAATAACTAAGCTAAACTAGTTACCAACTTCCAACAACTAAAGGAGGTTGGTTCTGACACTCCCAATGGCTCCTAAAATGTAGGGATTGGTCTAGGAGGCGCCTAAACTGATACATGCAAGTGTAGTCAGTTCCAGATAGCCTCTATTGGTGTTCCCCACACTCTAGTGACTGGTACATGTGGCCCCATTAAGCCAGGTGGACCCAATGGTACTAGTGGACCCAATAATAACTAAATGACTACTAAGTTAGACAATATAATCTAACAAACAATCTGGTCAAGGGAGGATTATAAATCCTAACACCCCCCATGAATCCTAAATTGGACAACTGTGGGTCCTGGAAACAAGGCCAAAATTCACCCATATACAATTAAAAAGATAAAAGATGTTGCTTAATAAACTGAGGAAATAAGGGAAAACCTCATGGGAAAACCCCCCCTCAAAATAAGCAGGAAACAGGAAAATACAAACTATCTTTATAGGAAAGAAGCTTCCTACTTAGAAAAATAACTTGTCAAAAACTCTGATGCAAATTTGCAGCTCTATGCAGCATTATGGTTCTTCTGTATAGTAGCATCCTGAAGTTGTGCATGTGAACCTCTCAATGTCCTTCTGAACTGATGAATTTGTGTGTTTTTTCTGGATGAGGGAGGTGGAGAATGATCAAATTTATTCTTCTGTGTGGGCCAAGTTGTTGATCATTCACCATCATTATGTAGCACTTTCCTGGAACTTTGTTGCACCACTCTGTAAGGGGAAAATCTGTGAGGGAAAGAGCCACATGCTCATTCTGATACCGGGACCTAGTTCTCCTTCTGTCTTCTGGATTCCCAGCACCATTCCTAGTTGCATCAATGAGATTTTGAGCCCATCTAGGCTTAGGCCTTTGGTTTGGAATGGGTGTTGGATATAGATCTAAAATCTCATGAGGTTCAACCTCAATAACAAGATCATGTTGGACTTGATCCTCTTCATATGAATCTGAAACATGTAACAAATCATCATCATCAAAAGGTAGTGGAAGAGTGGTTATACCTTCTTGTGCTTCTGATGGTGGTGTATCACACAACTGATCTTCTTCAAACTGAACACTCTGCTCAATGAAGCATTTCCTAGTTTCATCCGCCATCAACTTGTATGCTTTTGCATCTTTTGCATATCCCAACAAAATGCATTTGCTACTTTGGGCTTGGAAGGCCTTCCTCTTGCCAATGGGTATTCTAATCCAAACTTTGGAACCAAAAACTCTCAAATGAGATCCATTGGGCTTATTCCCATGCAGTGCTTTGAATGGAGTGGCCCCAACCACTGATTTATGAGTTACTCTATTCTACATTTATGAAGCACAATTTACAGCTTCTGCTCGAAGAGAAGGAGGGATATTCTTGGCATGGAGAAGACATGTTTCCATCTCCTTCAGTGATCTATTCTTCCTCTCAGCCACACCATTTTGCTGTGGTGTGTATGGAACTGAGTGTTCCATTCAAATCCCCTCTTGTTCACAGTAACAATAAAAATCTCTTTTGATGTACTCTCCTCCTCTATCATATCTTATGGACTTGATCTTTTTACTGAAACAATTCTCAACCATAGCTTTAAAAACTTTAAAAATCTCAAAAACTTATGATTTATGCTTCATAAAGTAGATCCAACAGTACCTAGAACAACCATCAATAAAGGTAAGGAAATACTTGCAACCATTAATGGATGTTGTGGGCATTGGTCCAACCACATCACTATGTATCAAATCAAGTATAGAGGAATCTCTATGTGCCTTCCAACTTCTAACCTCTTCTTTGGATGCTTACCTACCAAGCAACCAGAACATACTCCATTGAAAATTTGGATGAGAGGAAAACCTTCAACCATTTTATCATTGTGGATTTGCTGGATATATTTGAAATTGAGATGCCAAAATCTCTCATGCCAAATCTTACTGGTGTTGTTAGCATGAGTCAATAAAGTTGTGGGAGGTGAGACGGGAAAAAAAAGTGAGAACTCATAAGCTTTAGTAGAATGATTTGCAATACCTTTCTCTATGAACTTTCTAATAGATTTTTCTATGTTCTCAACTAAATTTGAGTCAAATGTAACTCTCTTGGGAGAGCCTGTATGGGTCATCTGATAAACATACAAAAAATTCACTATAAGGGAGGGCACATAGAGAACATTTTTGAACTCACCATGCTGGATTTTAACTGAACCTCTTCCTGCTCCTGGAATTTGGGACTCATCTCCCATGTGAATATTAGGCCCTTTCAATAATGTGAGGGTAGAGAAAGATTCCTTGGAGGTAACCATGTGGTTGGATGCTCTAGAATCAATCAAGTATGCTTTTGAATGAATAAGTCTAGGCTTCAAGGCATGGCACCTTTCATCATCTTCTGTATGTGGTCCATCATCATACTTCTTTTCTCTTTGTGGAAGAGAAATGTTATTCTTCTTGAGGAGGGAAATCAGCTGGTCTACTTGCTTCTTCATACAAGATTCTTTTGGATGAAAACCGGCATACAATAGGGACACATCTTGTTTTGAAACTTTTTTTTCTTCTTAGATCTTGAAGCTCCTTTAGAAGTCTTCTGATTCTCTTTAGGCTTCAAATTAGATGCTTTAGGATCCTTCCCATTAGGTCTCCCTTTAGCTTGCACTTTGGTAGAGCCTGTCACCGGGAAAGCTTGGCTTTTGGAAGTCTGGATGACTCCCATCTAGCCCAACTTCTCTTGTTCCTGTATTAAGGATTCAACAAAGGAATCAAGTGAGGGCATCTTCCAATTGGGAATGGAATCTCTTCCGGAATAGAATATTGAGACAAATACATAATACTCAGTACCTAGTTTGTCGAGTATGGATAGCACATGCTGCTCATCCTTTATTTCTATTCTGCACCGTCTGCATTGAAGTGCAAGAGACTTGAATTTAGTAAAGAATTGTTGTATGGTCTTGAAACTGCTGGGATGTAAGGCTATCAACTCGTTCTCCAAAATGTGTCCTTGAAGCTCACCTTGCTTTCCAAACAAGACTTCAAGCTTCTCCCAAGATTCCCTAGGAGTCTTCAAACCTTCAAAGCAGAAGTGGAGGTCTCTCAATATGTCAGTACATAGGTAATCAAAAGCTTCATCTAAGCGGTTCATAAACTTGTTTTTCTCTGCTGGATGATGGGGCTCGACCTCCCTTCCAAGTATTATCATGAAGTATCCCTTGTTGCGCAATGAAACTTGTATATTTTCCCTCCAATCAACATAATTGAAGGGTGTGAGGATCCTAGGTGTGGATGGTTGAGAATCCATAATTCTTCTGCTGGAACAAACAATATCTTCACACAAGCTACGTAGCACCTATAGAATTTCACTACAAAACCAAAATCATTTGAGCTATGTTAGAATCAAGCCTTCCCTCTTGACATGTACAATTTCCTAGGGTCCACCACACCCGCACTGCCACTCTGAATAAATTTCGAGGAAGCAAGGCACTCTGTGCGGGACCTCTATGGAAACCCAACTACTTCTAGTGTACAATGGAGAGTAGAAAAACTTGAAGCTTGCCTGAGATGGCTCTGATACCATATTAGAATTATTGTGCCATTAGATCATCAAGCAATGAGTGAAATCAAATTCTTAATTATTATGCAGTGAAGGAGAATGAAAAATACACATTGAACAAATCAAATCTCACAGGAAACAGACAAGTATTGCTCAGTTAATTACAATATCAACTTCATTAAAGAATCTAGTGTTACAATGGTGTTACATAAGGAGGAATTCGAATCATGTGGATAGGATTCGAATCCACCTACTGATTCTAACTGTATCTGGCTGCATGGCTAACTATAAATGTCTAAATCACTATTGGAGTTCAACCGGCTAACAATAGATGTCTAATCCAGTCTCTCAATCAGTTATAATCAGTTAAACCAGTCTAACTGCAGTGGTGGGTGAGAAGTAGGTGAGAATTTATGCCTTCCCACATGCATCCATGCATAACTGGCGCTAACTGAACTGGAGGAGATCTAACTGAATGTAACTAGAGAATAACTAAGCTAAACGAGTTACCTACTTCCAACAACTGAAGGAGGTTAGTGTCGACACTCCCAGTGGCTCCTAAAATGTAGGTATTGGTCTAGGAGGCGCCTAAACTAATGCATGCATGTGCAGTCAGTTCCAGTTATCCTATATCGGTGTCACATCGGTGTTCCCCACACTCTAGTGATTGGTACATGCGGCCCCATTAGGCCAAGTGGACCCAATGGTACTAGTGGACCCAATAATAAATATAATCTAATAGACAGTTTGGACAAGGGAGAATTATAAATCCTAACAACGGGGCCATTATAAACTTGGAGCTTTTTCAAAATGATATCAAATGAAGGAACTAAGGCAGTGAGCATGTCCTCAAGAGCGTGAGATTTCGAAAGCCCCCCCTGAGCATCACTAATCACCACTCCTGAAGCCTTAGAGTCCTGATAAAGAACCTCCGCTGGTATAGGCCGAGAACCCACAACCCCAAACTATGACCCGCCACCCAAACCAATACAAGGGTTTGATTAAGAAGAAAGAGATACAATGTCCATTGAAGATTCACCACCCGAAAGAGACGTCGAAGGAAAAACCCGTCATCAACACTAGAAACAACACCCCCAGAGACCCTAGAGAGAAATCTAGGGTTGGAAACACCCCCTATAGTAGCAATACCAACCCTAACACCTTCACCCGACAAACCCTCACCATAAGAAATCTCTACATCTTTCTCAATATCAAGTGGTTCAATAAAGATGCAAATAAATAATTTGCATTTTGGGTAATATCCATACGAAACAAAGTAGCCACATGCATAAAAATGTATGAAATACTATAAATTGATAAACTAGATTGAAAACTACCTTATCCCTTTATAAGATGGCATAACGATGCATGAGATACCATAGATTGATAAAGTGAGTTGAAAACTATGATTGCACATCTTAAATGATCACTCA
>LPNX011015596.1:64957-130130 GCA_001517045.1 Pseudotsuga menziesii
GATATTTAAAAACCTCGACCGAGGTATTTAAATACCTCGGTCGAGGGCTTAATAAAACCTCGGTCGAGATATTAAGACCTCGGTCGAGGGCTTAACAAGCCCTCGACCGAGGTGCGTTTTTTTGTTTTTGCCGAAATGCTCTTGCCAAAAAGTGTTACCCAGGTCCTTGGATTCACCCTGCTTTCAAATGGTTGGTTGAAGATTGGGCTAAGGAAGATCTGCATAGGAATAAAATAACATAAACTACAGGAAGAACTATAAACCAAGGATGAATTATGAACATAAAGTACCCAGAGTTATAATCATAAGTTTAAGGTATAAATAACAACTTTGTGTTTCTTTCATGCATTCACAAATGATTTTGCATACAACAATGGTATATACGAAACTGAAAGAAATCAAACAATAAACCACTAGCAGTAAATGCAAACAGTTTTTATATCACTAATTCTACAATTTCAATCATGCAATGCATATAATTCTGTAATTCATTCAATAATCTATCATAACATATAAGAAGGTACAAAGTTCATATTTTATTCAAATCATGAGTTCAAAAAGTGTTGTACTATATCTTACAAAACAACGAGACCTTCCTCTAGCCACCAAAATCGAACCCTCAGCTTCCCGAAGGAAGAACCCCTCCTTCTCTCTTTTTACAAAGTTTTATAGAAAATTATATCATTATCGAAATCCAAATTTTTGGATATGAAGATCACATTCCAAATTGAATTGTAGAGGTGGCAACTATTGATCTATCAAGAAATTAGTTTTGGCGAAATCTAGAAGAATCAACTATAAAGGTCCATTCGAATATCTCTAACCATGATAGTTGTTACAAAACAGAGAGAGGTTTTGTAAATAACCCCATTTGTGATGTGGGGTTTTCTCCATTTCAATATATATTTGTTATCATTTGGTCAAAATCAACTCTCGAAGTTGATGACTCAAACAATCAGCTACAAGAAAATCTAGCAAAATCTTGAAAAATAGGCTTCGATCCACCACTATCTCCCAGACCTTATCCATTTAGGCAGATTCCTTTTGGTTTGGCCATAATACGTGTCAAAATTTATGACTAAAACAATCACCTAGACACACATTTCCACAGCGTTACTGCAAAACAATTATGCAGTGCAGTGTGTGAGAACAACTCAATCTCAACTTGAACACTTTTTCCTTGAATATCTTCAACACAAATGCTTAGTACCTGCACAACTAGCAATGTAACAAATATATAAACTTGTGCCAACTTAATGTTAATGACTAGACTATCAAATTAAAATAGAAATATAAAACGAGCATAAAATCATAGAGTAGAACACGAGGGGGTGAGTATTTGTTTAAGGTGCAAATTCTTGAAAAGACCATAAGATCAATTTAAATTTCAAGGTCTAAAGTTTAAAAAAAGAAAGTAGGAAATCCTAGGTGCAGACCTAGGTACTAACACACAACATGCTCTTATATGTCCATCTGAAAATTTTACAAGAATTTGGAACATAACATTTATATAATATGGAAAGATGTCCAAAATTTTCAACCTTCTTTGTTTTTTTTTTAACATTATTTATGTAGTTGAAATGCTTAACATGGTGGCATCACCAAAGCATTTTAGTTTCTTGTGTTTATTTTCTATACTGGTCTCTTGAAGAAAATGTTATAAGGTCAGGTGGATGTGATGATTACATGAGGAAAGAACTCACTTGTCACTTGAATTTTTGAGCTTATAAAGGTGGCAGGTGGCCAACATGTATCTTAATGAACTTGCATCTTCTTAGATGATGTTGAATTATTCTTTCGATGGGGATTTGAAACTTAATCATGTGGCATCGATATAAAGGTCGCTATAGCCATTCAATATAAGAGTGTCAAAATGTATGTATGCTTATGATGGAATCTAAAGTGGTCTCTTATTCCAATAACCATTAATGTTAATCCATTGGTTTCTTTATTTTGATTTTTTCCTCCATTAATGTTAATCCATTGATTTTTTTAGTTTGATTTTTTCATCCATTTATGTTAATCCAAGTTTTTTTATTTTGATTTTCCTCCATTAATGTTAAATCCATTGATTTGTTTAGTTTAATATTTTCCTCCATAAGTAGGATATCGATGTTTTTCTTGATATCATTGATTTCTTTATTTTGATTTTCTTCCATTAATATTAATCCATTAATTTCTTTATTTTGATTTTCTCTTTCATTAATCTTAATCCATTGATTTCTTTATTTTTTTTATTTTTTCTTCCATTAATTTTTTTATTTTATTTTGATTGTTTCCTCCATTAATGTAAATCTATTAATTTTTTTATTTTAATTTTTTCCAAAAATAGATAGGCCATTGATTTTTTATTTTATTTTGATTGTTTCCTCCATTAATATAAATCTATTAAAAAAAAATTTCTTTCCAAAAATAGGTAGGCCGTCTTGGTTGAGCTCTACCAATTTTCTTATTTTGATTTTTTCCAAAAATAAGTAGGCCGTCTTGGTTGAGCTCCACCACTGGATGTTCTTCTTTATAAATCTTAAGGCTTTGTCCTTGAACCCTCTTTTCTCAGGCTGTTAAACCATTTAAGTGCTGCCATTGGTTGTAGGATTCCATCATCTTGTTGCCTCCTTACAAAACGTCTCCTTGCATTTGCTCCTTTTGCAAAGCTACTCTATTGAAATTTGAGTGCTATGAGTCAGTTAGTCAGGGTTGACTTACAAGACTTTCTAGAGCTAATTGTAGGTCCTTCGGTCGTTCTTCTTTATATGATTGCTTCCTCGTTTTTGTGATCTCTCATTTTGATATTTGTTCTTGCATCCTTTCTGGTGGAGTGGATCAATTAGTTTTACATCCTTTTTTTCTGGTGGAGTGGATCAATTAAAGAAGTTACTAATTTTTGTTTCATCCGTAGATCTAGTGGGCTAATTTTTCTACATTTCCAAGTTGAATCTATTTACTTGTCTGAATACCCAAAATATATAATTCATTTTTGATAGATAAAGTTTTTAAAAAATTCAATTAACATGGAGCTATGCATCGATTGTGACCAGAGAAGCACAAAACAAATGTGCACATGAGATGATGGATGGGAAACCCGGCCTTTCATTTTTCAACATTGTTTACTAATTTTTCTGCATTTGCAAATGTTATGTACAAATGAAAAAACTCTACAAGCTTATTTATATACAGATATCTTGTTGTATCCTAGCAATGTAATTTTCTGTACAAAATGGTTATCAGAATGCTGGGTTGCTTAAGCTACAACAGGAATTGCTTCAACGGAATTCACTCTGGTAATTGAAGGTCCAAACTTGTCACGTCCTCTATGCTTGGTTGTCTCATTCCAAATTTCAGGAATTGCCTGCTTTACATTATGAATACTTTCCATGGCATAATCAGCTCCCTCAGGTTTTATAGAGCTTCCAACCTTTCAAAATAACATAACAAATTAAGTAAGAAACCAATGGATATCAAACCACTAGGAATGGTAATATAGGTCTTTATGTAACTTTTTATTGAAAAGGAAATTTGACTACCAATAATAGTTTTCAAGTGCACTGGCCAAAACTATTAATACATATATCACAACAAATAAATACTTCTTAAACCTTTCCCCGTAAGTCACAAAGAATTATATAGCTTCCTGTAATTTGACAAAATTAGGACATATACTAGGTAATGTTTGGGGCCATTTGAGGACTTACCAGGGCTGTATTTAGGCCTGCTGCTTTTGCTCCTGTTATGTTTTGGACATTATCATCAAAGAAAAGCTGGAGAGAGAGTTGGAGTAAGGATCATTGTAAAAATGTCTAAAATAATTAAAGGCAAATGCTGGAAACTTACTGTTCTCTGTGGATCTGCATTTGCAATTGTGATTGCACGCTTTATGGCTTCAATAGAGGGCTTGATAAAAACAGGAGAAGTACTGGGTTTACATTCATCAATTTGCTTATTAAAAGGATAAGCCATATTAAGGGTCTCAAAGCAGATGACATTCTCAAAACAGTCTTCCAGGCCTAGTCTCTTTAAGACTTTGCACGCATGAGTCTTATCTGAATTTGTGAATATCTGCACATAAGTTTGAACAACATCTATAGTTGGTCAGATTTCATTTCGATTTGGGAGAAATAATGCATGATCTACTGCATTTATCCACAGGGGAAGCAACCTTATAGCTTTTTGTTTGTGCTAATAAGGCTTTATGTTCTTTTGAAGTTGACCTAAAAATTGAATTTATGCAGCTCAATACCAAATACGTACCAATTTCCTTTGAGGCATGCTCATCAAAATGCTCCTCAGGGCAGGGTCAGGTTTAATGACTTCATATGGTAAGTTCCCATGTACAAAACTAGAAATCAAGAAAAATACACAGGTATAAGATTTTTTCATAAAATGCCAATAAGGTATATGCACTTATAGCTAGATGAATTTTCGCTATCTGAGGGGAGAAAGAGTGATGAATAAATTGCATAGAGAGAATGTCCTGCCTAATTTGTGGTACAATTTAAGGATTAATGATATAAAAAGTAAAGTGCAAATGATGACCAATTATAACTAAAGTATTTCAGGTTGCTCATCACAATGCATATGGGCTCTCCTTTTAGTTCCCACTGTAGAGAAAGGAAAAAGACGACACAAATAATAGTTCATGGCCCTAGAAAAAAATAGTACCTGTGATATTCATCTGCATCAACCTCATAGCCCAGTTTCTGCAATTTTAAATAACAACAATTAGTCACAGCTAAATCCTCAAAGCAATGATACCTTTGTTCTGCTCTAAGTGCACGGGACAAAATATGTTCAGCCATACCAAGAAACAAGTCAAAACACTTGATTCTGATATTTAGGGATCCTATCAAATAATTGAAATTACAAAATTCCTGTTGACAAAAAAATTTGGTGTGGGTAATGGCTTATTAAACTTCTTTATCTTCTAATTAATGTATGTGAGATTTCACAACTAAAAAAAGCCTGAAATTAGACAACACTACTATAAGTTTTGATGAAATTGAATCTATTAGATTCCAAATTCATTGATAGATTCAAAATTCTAATCAATGCAGAAGGAAACCCCAACATAAGATATACCCAAATTCTTATCAATGCCGAAGAAAATCCCAACAGAAAATATACCACTGTAATAATAATAGCTTGTCATAATGAAGGGCACAAAGCATGGCAGTGGCAGACTATGCTATATCATAAACAGAGGTCTTGCAATAAAAATATTCATGGAAATTTCATGGGCTTATATTGAGAATTTCACTGTAATTATGAAAAAGTTTAAATTTCTTCCAGAATATGAATCGTTTTATTTTTCTTGCAGATTGCAGATGGAGGGAAAAGAACTTACTCTTAGCCCTGCCAGAGTGCTTCCATTGGTTTTATAAAACTGTGTACGAAGGCTAGAAACAACTTCTCTGCTGAAGCCGAAAACTTGTGCAAGAAACTCTGCAACAACGTTAATCAAATCCATTAAACAACATTCAGGGAAAAAATTAATTACATTCCAGTAGCAAACGGCAAAACTAATATGTATCTGAAAATTAATACAGGAATGAATTCAGAGCATACCATCAATATTCTTTCGGCAGGCTGTGGGAATACCCGTACTGGAAGGATACAGGGTGTCATCCAAATCTGTGAGAAAACAAAATATCGTCAAATAAACTTCAGAATTGCTGGCAAAATGTTCATAATAAATCCAATCAAAGATTTACGAAAACTTCAAATCGAAACAAAATCCGCAATTTCTTATGAATTCGTACCGAAGAGCAGGCAATCGAATTGAGGCGTTGATTGTGCCATGATATTGATATAACAAAACTCTCTCCGAGATATTGAGATTTCAAAACAGGCAAGGAGAGACGCAATGTATATTTGATCTGAGACTCTGAAGTTCACTTTGAATATGCAGAGAAGCTCTACATATATTTATATACATAGAAATGGAGTCATTAGGAGCTGACGTGGTAAAGGAAGCGACATTAAAGCTCCAATTGATATTCACGTGAATATGATGTGTCCCAACAGTTTTTCTTTTTGAATTTTTTAATAAATATAGTGCAACATGAAATATTTTAAGGGCCTCAACCACGTCATGATCCATCTGTGCTGAGTTGGCGTCTTCAAGTTGGAATTTTTCATGAGGTGCTTTTCTTTTATCCTATTGTTTGTTGACACGTAGCACTGCAACCATGTGGGGGCAAAGGTTTCAATGATTTGGGTATATATGTTTTTAATTATAATCTATTTGATTAAGAATAATTGCGATGATATTCGACATCCACACAAGTCTTACTTATCTTCACAAGATTGTCAATGGTCCAATGCAACCCAAAGTTGTTTTATTTCTGAAAATTTATTGAAAAATAGTGAAATGTATTCTTTTATGTAAAAAGTATTATGATTTTTTTATTCTTTTGAAAATCCGAAGATCTATCGAAAAGAGAAAGGCTTATAAACAAACAATGTTGTATATCTATGAAGTGTATTTCAAATTATCCAAAGAGCACTTAAAATATTGGTAAGAATATATGAAAAAGAAAAACCATCAAATTATTCAAAGAGCACTCAAAATATTGGTAAAAAAATTATGAAAAAGAAAAACCATCAAAATGAGCACTTAATGAAAGGTATTTAATGTTATGCCCAACTTATTACCATTTTGGGAAGTTTATTCCTTACTTTCTAAGAACCTTGGGAAGTTCATTTCTCACATTTATTAGCATTGTTGTACCTTTTTCAGTCTTTACTAAGGTGACTACCAATTTTCTTTGTGCAAAGGATCAAGAATAAGATTTTTCGATGTGCTGAAATAGAAGAAGAGTGGAATACCAATGTTTTGGCTTCAAAATCGACAAAAGCCTTTTGAAAAGAAGCTTGTGCATTTAAATAAGCCATGGGATCTATCCCCATGTAAGAAGTAAAATTTTATCATTAAGAAACCATGAACTATTGTTTGGTGGATCTTCGTGAAATGTATTCTTGATTATACGGGGTTGATGGCTTTGCATAATGGAGTGAAGCATTAGAGAGCCTATATATTAGGGAAGGTGATAATTATGCACACTAATAACAAGCCACTGTAGTTATAAGAGACTTAGATGAAGCTACAACAAGGGAGGCATACTATGTGGATGATGTATTTGTAACTATTCAATTTTTTTATTAGGTACAAGAAGGGGCCACTAACATCATGGTTTATGTCTTATCATGACCTTCTAGATTAACCAACACTCTCTTTATGATAATTCAACTCAAACATTTCCTCTAGACATTTGCAGATTCAATATGAAAGGGATAAGTAGTTTCACCCCATAGGGGTGATGTTATAGAAAGGAGAGAGGAATCTTGATTATCATCTACAAGATGGGTTGCTCTATAAATATGACAAGATGTGTATCTCAAGTGAGGAATGGACAATCATGCTACTGAGAGAGGATCACACTTCTAGGGTAGTATGTCATTTTAGAGCTAGGAAGGCACTACTCAATCTACAAAGGTATGTCTATTAGTAATGCATGCATTTTGATGCTTCCAACTCCATTCAATCTTCTGTGCTTGGTTTCACCTCAAGGCCAACTAATAGAAAGTTAAGATTTCTTGTCTTGAGTTGAATTTAGGGGAGAATCTCCATGTATTTCCTCGAAGGATTGTCGAAGTTTGGGCATGAACATGACCACTTAAGAGTTCAATAAGATAGCTCAATGGATTCCTTTCAAGAAGAACATTACTAGACAAGAGGTATCTAAGTTATTCCTTCAACATATGGTGCAGGTGGGGATAGACCAAAACCAACCCAACCAGCACCTCCAGGATCTGGTGGCTCCTACACTTAGAAGGACTGCCAAATTTGGCTTAGCCGCCAAATTCTACTCCAAAATTGCCTCTCTACAATTCTGCCTCTGCAAGCATCGTCCCAAAACGACCTTCCCAAAATCGGGTTGCGAGGTGCGGGATGCCAACTTCCCAAAGTTGCTCCCTTGAAAATTTCATTTCGAAATGGTCTTCCCAAAATTGGGTTGCGAGATGCAGGATGTGGGATGCCAACTTTTTAAAATATCCTCTAAAACTTTCGTTCCAAAATGGTCTTCCAAAAATCGAGTTGCGGGATGCGGAATGCCAACTTTTCAAAATCTCCTCCCCGCAACTTTTTCAACCGTTCGATCTTCTCCTGCGGAATCGATCTTCGTCGTCCGTTCTTTGCAAAACTATTTAATCAAAGAAAACCTAAGTATGGCATCGATTGATCATGGATTCGATCAATACAGCCTTCAATCCTCCTGGTTCTTCCAGCCTTACCCTTCTATGCATACATCTACACTCTATTTCAACTCTTCAAGCAACAATTTAACACTTGAATCAAGAAATTCACAGAATCACACAGATGTTCAAAAAAATGCCGAAGTCGGCTCTTCACGAATACATGGCTAAATCAGTAGATGCATCTAGGCTAACAACACTACAAACACACAACTAATTCTTCTATTAAGTAAACACACAAACACATAGTTCGGATCTCTCTCCTTCCGATTCTTCAAAATATTTACAAGTCACGAACCAGGCATATGTCTGTCCTTCACTCTGCAAATTCAGAATTATAATGCTGAAGAGAAGAACCCTTCTACCTTCTCTAAACTGCCTATTTAACCTAAAACTACGACCGCCTCTATTGAGTGGTCCTACAATTGAAAACAAACGACTACATAGCATGATGAGAAACGTCCCGGTCTCAAACAAACAGTCGGATGCTTGATCTCCACGCAGGGAGTCATGATACTCAATCCTTCCTATGACTAACAAACTCTAACTCAACAAAATAAACAAATAAAAAATATGCCACAACATGTCACCAACTCATCACATTGCTGGCATGCCACGATGCTCCTGCATCAGAATCACAAGGTAGAAAAATTATGAACCCCTGTTCATTAGATCAGCTACAGTGAAACCCTTGGCTTCCAACTCTGTAGCGCTCATCCAAGTAGAATCATCTATCGGTTGCTTCTTCCATTTGACCAAATACTCCATATGGTCCTTCCACCTTGTACTCTTCGTCACTCTAGTGTCCAGAATGGCCTCAACTTCCAATGGTTGTGTCACAAGCATCTGCCTCACCCATTGTAAGTCTTCAGTAAGATCTTCATCTTCTGCAAAGGTTCTAGTGTCACCTGCTACATAAGGATATAGACCTGCTACATTAAAGATTAGCGAAATACCCACTCTTGTAGGAATCTCTAATTCATAAGCATTTGCTGAAAACTTTTTGAGTATTCTGCAGGGTCCAATCTTCTTCATCTTCAGCTTGTTATACTCTCCTTTTGGAAATATGTCTCTCTTTAGATATGCTAAGACCAAATTTCCTACTTCATAGTTCTTCTCCCTTATTTTGGAATCTTCTCTAGCCTTGTAACTGGTGTTACTCTGTTGTAACCTCGCTTTCACTTGGTCCTGGAGTTCACTAATTCTTGTAGCAAACTCTTCTCCATCTGCACTTCTCTTCTCCAATTGACCTAAGTCACGAAGTTCACACACTCCTCTTGGATGCATTCCATAAAGAATTTGAAATGGACTCATCCTTGTACTTCTGTTTGGTGAATCATTATAGGCAAACTCAACTTGATCTAACACTCTGTCCCACTTCTTAGGACTCTCTCCAATCAAACTCCTCAACATGTTTCCCAGACTCCTATTGACTACTTCAGTCTGTCCATCAGACTGTGGGTGATATGCTAAACTGAAATTCAGTCTGGTACCCAACTTCTTCCACAAGGTCCTCCAGAAATGACCTGTGAACTTCACATCCCTGTTTGATACAATGCTTCTAGGTAAACCATGTATTTTCACCACTTCATCAAAGAACAAATTAGCAATGTGTGTGGCATCTGTAGTCTTGAAGCACGGTATGAAATGTTCCATCTTAGTGAATATATCTACAACAACAAAGATAGAATCACGTCCCCTCTGAGTTCTTGGTAAACCCAGAATGAAATCCATACTCACAAAATCCCAAGGCCTAGTTGGAATAGGAAATGGTGTATACAGTCCTTTGTTCTGGATTCTTCCTTTAGCATGTTGGCATACTCTGCATCTGCTTACAAACTTCTCAAATTTAGACCTCATCCTTGGCCAAAAATAAAAATGACCCAACTGTCCGAATGTTTTATCACTTCCAAAGTGACCTGCCATACCTCCATTGTGGTTCTCATGTATCAAGTTCTCTCTCATAGAACACTTTGGTATACACAACTTACTATCCTTAAAGAGTAAACCATCTTAAAGTGTATACTTCATCCATGGATCTCTGTCCACCTCCACTGGATTCTTGCAAGCCCTGTAAGCCTCCTGGAAATCAATGTCAGTTTCATACAAATCCCTCAAATGCTCAAATCCTAAGACTTGGATCTGATTCTCTTGCATAACCAACAGTCTCCTACTCAAGGCATCAACTACCTTGTTTGATTGTCCACTTATGTGTTTCAACACAAAGGTAAAGCTCTGTAAGAACTCAACCCACTTGACATGTTTTAGGTTCAACTTAGGATGCTGCATAATGTACTGTAATTCATGGTTATCATAATACAACACAAACTCTCTAGGAAATAAATAATGTCTCGAATGCTTCATTGCTTGAACAATAGCATAAAACTACTTATCATAAGATGAATACTTCTGCTTTGCATCATTCAGCTTCTCACTGAAATACGCTATAGGCATGTCCTCCTGACTGAGTACAACTCCGATTGCTACTCCACTAGCATCACACTTCACTTGGAAAGGGTGGTTGAAGTCTGGTAACTTCAATATTGGTTGTTTAGTGATCTTCTTCTTCAAGAACTGAAAGCTCCTTTCAGCCTCTATTGTCCATTGAAATGGTTGTCTGTCCTTCTTAATTGTCTCAACAATAGATGCACAAATACCACTGAAATTATTTATAAACTTCCTATAGAAACTTTCCAATCCATGAAAGCTTCTTACCTCAAATATGTTCCTAGGTGAAGTTCAATCAATGATTTCTTGCACCTTTTCTGGATCCATCTTCAACCCATCTCTTGAGATAACAAAACCCAAATACACTAGCTCTGTCTTCATGAATGTGCACTTCTTCACATTTATCAACAACTTCTCTTGTTGCAACCTCTCTAAAACATATCTCAGATGCTTCAGATGCTCTTCTTTTGTTTGGCTGAAAACCAAAATTTCATCAAGGTAAACTATCACAAACTTACCTATGAAATCTCTCAATACTTCATTCATCAAACTCATGAAAGTACTTGGGGCATTGGACAATCCAAACAGCATGACCAACCACTCATACAACCCATCATTTGTCTTGAAGGATGTCTTCCACTCATCTCCCTCTCTGATTTTGATCTGACGATATCCACTCTTCAAATCCAGTTTTGAAAAGCATGTTTCCCCACTTAGACAATCCATCATGTCATCTGTCCTTGGTAATGGAAATCTATATCTGATAGCAACCTTGTTAATTTATTTGGAGTCAGTACACATCCTCCACTCACCATCCTTATTTGGTGTCAGTACTGCTGGTACTGCACATGAACTCAAACTCTTCTGAACCAATCCTTTGTCCAACAATCCTTGGACCTGCTTCCTCAATTCTTCTTTCTCTTGTGGTGTCAACCTATATGCTACCTTGTTTGGTAAACTGGATCCTAGAATAAAATCAATCTGATGACTTATATCCCTCTTTGGTGGTAACTCATTGGGTAAATCATCCACCACGATGTCACTATACTCACTCAGCATCTCCTAAATCTCCTCAGGTAGATCGATCACACTAGTATTCATCGTCACTACTCTTGGTTTGTACACCACAACATAGTTCACCTCTGCTTTCTCAACTTGTTGCAAATATTCCTTTCCTGACAACATCTGAACTTTAGGTGATGAATGTCCTGCTGTACCACCTTCTTGCAAAGGGTGAAGTACATGTGTTATCCCATTCTGCTCGAAAATATGATAGTTACTCCTGCCATCATGAGTTACTTTCTTATCAAATTCCCACGGTCTGCCTAACAGTATATGAAAAACATCCATGGGCATCACATCACATGGAATCTTTTCCTTATATGGACCTATTTGGAAATCAACTACACACTGTTCACTCACCATGATTTGATGTCCTTTATGTAACCAAGATACTTTGTATGGAACAGGATGCTTGGTCTTCTTCAAACTCATATTTTCCACCATCTCCGTGTAAATAGGATTGTCGGTACTCCCACTATCAATCACCATCTTACAACACTTCCCTTAGACTTTGCACATAGTCCTCAACAACAATTTTCCAGTGAGCAGGCTCTGCGTGCTCCTTCTCAGGTTTCAACAAGACCTTGTTCATCATCAATGACTCTCCTGTCTTCGGCAAGACTTCCTCTACGGTCGTCTCTTCCTGCTGCTACTCATTCTGAGCTACATAGGCTCCTCTTTGTCCAACGTCTTCTTTCCCTGGACATTCAAATGACTTATGCCCCAACTGATTGCATTTGTAGCATCTAACAACAACTTCTCTGCCTCTTCCTCTACCTCTACTTCCTTGGTAAGGTCATCTTCTTCTAGAATCACCCCCTCTACCATGCTGCTCTTATTGGCTAGAGTTACCGAACTCTCCTCTCTGTGGTCCAAATCTTCCTCTTCCAGGCACTTGTCCTTGTCCTTTGGATGAACTGTGACCTCTATTGAATCTCTGCTTCCTTGCTATCTTTTCTTCTTCCCTCAAGGCACATTGATATGCCTCCTCCATTGTTCTAGGTGATATCATGCTGATATCTTCTTGGATATCCATCCTTAGAGCATTGACATATCTAGCAGCCTTCTCTGTTGACTCTTCCACATATCCTACCCTTAAGTTCACTTTGTAGAACTCTTCACTGTACTCTCTCACTGTTAACAATCTTTTCCTAATGTTATGTAGCTATCTATATAGAATCAACTGGTAATATTTGGGAAAGAAATTAGCCCTCATTTTTGGTACCATTCTATCCCAGCTCTTTATCAAGGTTTTATTCTTCCTTCTTCTTTCTTCTTGCACACTATCCCACCACAAGGATGCGTGTCCTTTCAACCTCGTCACAGCCAGTCTGACTCTCTTGTCTTCTTCTACCTCATCGTACTCAAAGTAATTATCCAGCTCATTGATCTAGTCAATGAGATGCTCCGCGATGAGACTCCCATCATAGATAGGAAACTCCGGTCTCAGCCTTGAAGTCGCTCCCAGAATAGATCTGAAATATCTTAACTTTGGTGTTTTCTGCATAGGTGCATCTTCTTCTCTTTTCTCTTCATCCTTAGGTTCACTTACATCCCCTGCTTCTAGGTCTCTTCGTCTTTCTGTCTCCATAGCTTCCAAACGTGCTCTTAACTCTCTCATTTTTTCTAGAACTTCTGCATTCCCCCTTGGTCGACCTCTGTCACGACCTCTCTCTCTTCATATGCGTGCATCCATCTTCTTGCACTAAGCCTCTGCAATAACAATTCTCTTTCACACGGTTACAAATTACCTCACCAAGCCTCTTCTTGATCCTTGGTCTTTCGGTAACACTGGTCCTCTATCTAGAACCTCTTGAGCACCCTTCTTTGCTCCTTCTAGGATTGTACTGCTACGCTTCTCTCACACACGAGCTTCTCCTTACTCCTTCATAAATTCTACCCACAAACTGTGGAATTTCTCAACAGGAAATCTCTTCCCACTCTGATACCAAAATTGGCGCGGGTGGGATAGACCAAAACCAACCCAACCATCACCTCCAGGATCTGGTGGCTCCTACACTTAGTAGGACTGCCAAATTTGGCTTAACCCCCAAATTCTACTTCAAAATTGCCTCTCCACAATTCTTCCTTCGCAAGAATCGTCCCAAAACGGCCTTCCCGAAATCGGGTTGCGGGATGCCAACTTCCCAAAGTTGCTCCCCCAAAAATTTCATTCCGAAACGGTCTTCCCAAAATCTGGTTGCGGGATGCGGGATGTGGGATGCCAACTTTTCAAAATATCCTCCGAAACTTTCGTTCTAAAACGGTCTTCCTGAAATCGAGTTGCGAGATGCCAACTTTTCAAAATATCCTCCCCCCAACTTTGTTCGTGCAACTTTTCAACTGTCTGATCTTCTCCTGCGGAATGGATCTCTGTCGTCCGTTCTTTGCAAAACTGGTTAATCGCAGAAAACCTAAGTATGACGTTGATTGATCATGGAGTCGATCAATCCATCCTTCAATCCTCCCGATTCTTCTAGCCTAACCCTTCTATGCATACATCTACACTCTATTTCAACTCTTCAAGCAACAATTTAACACTTGAATCACAAAATTCACTGAATCACATAGATGTTCAGAAAATCACCGAAGTCGGATCTTCATGAATACACAGCTAAATCAGTAGATGAATCTAGGCTAACAACACTCCAAACACATAGCTAATTCTTCTCTTGAGTAAACACACAAACACACAGTTCGTATCTCTTTCCTTCCGATTCTTCAAAAATATTTACAAGTAGAACCAGACATACATTTGTCCTTCAATTTGCAAATTCGGAATTCTAATGCTGAAGAGAAGAACCCTTCTACCTTCTCTAAACTGCCTATTTAACCTAAAACTACAAATTCCTGTGTTGAGTGGTCCTGCAACTGAAAACAAACAACTACATAGCATGATGAGAAACGTCCTTGTCTCAAACAAATAGTCGGATGCTTGGTCTCCACGCAGGGAGTCATTATACACAATCCTTCCTACGTTTAACAAACTCTGACTCAACAAAATAAAAATAAAATCAAAATTATGCCACAGCATGTGACCAACTCATCACATTGCTGGCATGCCACGATGCTCCTGCATCAACATATCTAGGTACCCTTTGGATTACTAGAGTGAATCATCTTACACCAATACAACATGTTCCTAAGCCATTTTTGGAAGGTGTTACAGGGCATGATGGACACAAAGCTAAGAAAGATTACAACATTTCACTCTCATATCAATGGGCACAAGGAAGTAGTGAAGTGGACCCTTATTTATTTGGTTAGGGGTTTTAGTAGGAAGCAACCCAAGACCTAGTATGAGATCCTTCCATATGTGAGCACCATATAATCAAGTTTCCATTATTCTAGACATAAACATTCTTTGACACATGTATGAGATTTTTACTTTACATACCTTTTGACTTGACACTCAATAATGCGTCTAGAAAAAGATCTGATGCTCAGGGTAATGAACATCTCAAAGCTATTAAGTTTACGACACAACAAAGGTTCAAGATGCAACCTGATAAGCATAAACTTAACTAGTGGGTTAATGTGCATTGTGAGCAAGTTAGTGTGCTTACTTATCAAGAAGAATTGTGTATAGTTGTGGGGAAGAAGATAAAACCCATTAGGTACAAACCATTCAAAACCATACACAATGTGGGGGATTGTTTTTCAGTTGTAGTTTCCTCCATATATGGGGATTTAATTCATTATCAATGAAGACAATTTGAGGTTGTTTGTACCATCCATGTTTGATGAAGGATAATTGAAGAGTTGCCTGCACGACCACATATTGAAGTTTTGGTACTCAATGCATAGTGAAAACTAATAGAAGAGGTCATTTTGTAGACAAAGACTTGTAAAATTTGTGGCAGTAAGGATGCATTATTTTGAGTAAGTTAAAAGGTCTAGGTCCAACATAGGAAAATTGGTTTAGACAAGATGAGGTAGAGGAGATATTTCCTTACCTTCTTCTCCAAAGTTGTTATATATTTGGGGGTTAAAAAAACTCCCAAATGGGGAGGCCTTATCCAAGATCAACCCATAGTGGTTAAGACCCATGGAGCATTAAGTTAGAGACAAAGGGAAGGTTTGAAATTTTCCTAAACTAGTTTGTTGAGCAAAGAAACATGTTAAGAAGAAAGTGGAAGGAAGGACACACTGTTTGACATATTTTTCTCAATAAAAGAGGAATGAACTATACTTGTCAAAAGATCAAGACAACTAAACCACATAGCACATAACAAAGAGACTCGTAGGACTGCCAAGAAAATGGCTAATTTTTCATTGAGAAAATGGGAAATCAAGCAACATGCCAACAAGTGAAGCATGGGTTAAATGCTAGCTTAATGAGTAGAGAACGATAAGCCCATCTTGCTAATCAATTAGTGTTTGGTGGAATATAGAATCCTTTTCTAAATAGAAATGCAAGCCACCTTAAGGGTATTACACCAAGCAAAAAGAAAATGATTTTACTAAGGATTCAAAGGAGGGGTCGTATAAGGCAAGAAATATGGAACACCACAAAGTAAAGCTACAAAAAAATAGAATTAGGGGATAAAACCCGATAAGTAGGTCAAACTATAGTTAGGGGAAAATCCAAGTACACATGGAAAAACTTGTGTGAAGCTCGAGAACAAGATCAAAATTTCTTAGTGAATTTGTTTCTCTAAAGAGAGAATCTTTGAAATCTTAGTGTCCAAAACCTAAGGATAGGAAATAAAATCCATCAAGGAAATGTTAGTGGAGATGGTAGGGTAAACCCATAAAATCCCAACCAACAAAATCAGAGTAAAAAAAAGGGCATTAGGTTATGAAGCAAGAGCCTCTATGTGAAAGAAATGTATTCTTTTGACAACTAGCACTTGAGGATGTACATTAGTGGCATGAGCCGCATGTTTAGCAAGGTTGATATTTAAGGAACCAAATCAATTCAACTCCCTGTAAGTAATTTTTGGCAAATGAGTTAAAAGGAAAATTTTCAATAGGATACGGTGTTAGGAGGTTGAAAAGAACATTAGCAAAGATTACAAAGTAGGAAGAAAAGAGAGCATTAATCCATAAGGATGCTAAAACTATGGTAGAATTTTAATACATTGGATTGCAACCTCTTGAACAACAAATTCATAGATCAAGAGTTTATAGTTGTAAGCATTGTCATTTAGTTAGGTTTTCAAAATAGGTTTTTTCAGTTACAATGTGTTGTGCTATGTAAAGCCTTGAGTGTAATTGTTGGATGCTTGCATATTTATTTTCTTCACTGTTTAGAATCTTGACCCAAGCTAGTAATAAACACTACATAGCATAAGCATAATAGTTCAGTAACCAACAACAAATTTGTAGTGTATACACATTGAAATTTGGCACTTTCCCTTTGGAATATAGATAACATAATGAATCTAGTTTTATGGATCCTCATCTTCTAACTCCCCTAATGAATGGAAATAGATAAGTCATTGGTTTGAAAGAGTAGATACCCCCAACACCTACACAAGTTGCCTCCATGGCAGTGAAAATAGAAAAGAGATTTCTTTGACAAGATAACTTTGTTTAAAATCTTAAGGAATCTTTTCATTCCCTTTATGTAACTAGATTAGGTGAACCAAAGTTTTGAAGAATATTTGTGCCTAAACTTCTTTTAATCCTACAACTTGAGTCTAGTTTTTAGAGATTTCCATGCATATTTTTTGTTCCATGTCATTTGCATAGGAAACACATCTTGCTTGTCTTCTTAAGACTTTACCACGTTAAAGTCACAACATAGATAAGGGGCTTCATGTCCAACTGTTACCATCCTCTCCTCCACATATATTGATGCATAGATGTTAGGTAACCCAAAGAGAACCATCCAAATTCAACAAAGTCCATCATTCAAGCATTATTAATGCATGAGCATCTCCAACGTTCTATCATGGAGATTTAAGGAGAGCTTCAATATCAAATAGAGGAGTCATATTGAGGTTGGTGACATTTAAGATTTGAAATGTGATAAGAGCATCCACATAACTAATGAGGAAAATATAAGGTGGTGATGTCAAGGCATATAAAGAAACCACGTGGACTTGGATGAACACTTATATAGTTAGGAGAGCATAACAAAGAGAATGTGAAGTGAGAACAATGACAATGCCAATTGGAAGTGGTTATAAAAGTTGTCGAAGAGGCGTGCATGTTGTTATGGGAGAGACATCATGCATATAAGGATTCATAAAAAAATATGTTAGAAGGAGAATGTGGATAACAGATGCTCGGATAGAAGGATGAGATAGAGGTTGAAGCAATACATCTTGAAAGCCTTCATGTGTCTCTACCATGGTCTTAGAATTGTAGTACAAAGTGATCCAAATTATAATAAGAACAAAATTAAGACACTATTACAGAGAGAATACGAGATTCTATATTGAAAGCATACTACTATAGTGCAAACTAAATTATATTACTGAGTCAAATGGTGAAAAAACACTAAATGCACATAAGAATGGTTAGAATGGTGGTACCTTCATCTATGGGAAGCAATGTGATGCCAATGCTTATTTGAACCCACAAGTTTGAAAATATATTTTATAATGATAAAAATAGCTTGAAACAAAAAACCTAAAATACAAGAACCTTAACCTTAGCATGAAGTTAAGGACGAGAAGAACCTTGTTAGGATCATAACTTTTCACTAGGTGCTCCATTTTGGGTTTTCTTTCGCTCATTGGGAATACTATCACAATGACTTGGGTCCCTAAGATTGCCTTAGATGATCGAATAGAGAATAAAGATGCCTCACATATAAACTAGATTTGATAATTACCATATCCATTTCTAAATTGATCTTGGATGCTCACTCAAATCACCAAGATAAAATAGAATAGAGAATAAAAATGGCCAAAATATCATTGATTGTTACATAAAATTATATCAAACCCATTTCTAAAATGGCTTTAGCTAGACAATAAAATCGCAAAAGTAAAGATAAAAATAGAATAGAGAATATCAAATCCATTTCTAAAATGGAAATGGCTTTAGATAGACCATAGAATCATAAAAGTAAAGACAAAAATAAAATAAAAAATCAAAATGCATATCATAGATGGTTACTTAAAATTATATCAAATCCATTTCTAAAATAGCTTTAGATAGACAATAAAGTCACAAAAGTAAAGATAAAAGTAGAATAAAAAAATATCAAATCTATTTCTAAAATGGAAATGGCTTTAAATAAACTATAGAATCACAAAAGTAAAGATAAAAATAAAATAAAGAATCAAAATGACCGATATCCAAATGGAATGAAATCTATCTACCCTCATCAACGGGTTGTCGTATACCTGACAACCATATCCATTTCTATAACAACTTTAATTTCTAATACAAACTTTTAAATGAAAATTAAAATACCTAAAACATCATAAATTGATTAAAAATATATCACGAATAAAAAATAAATAAAGATTAAATAAAAAATAAAGACATAAATAAATAAATAAATAAATATATATATATATANTGCTCGTTGGAGACGCTCAGTTGCAAGCTCGTAGAGATAGACCATCGCCCAATTTATAGGAATGAAACGCGTTGTGACTAGATCAGTGGAGAAATCCAAAGCTTATTTTCTATAATAAAAAAATAATAAGTCTAGAATTCTGTATCTAGAACCGTTTTGTCCGATACAGATCAGAGGATACAGTAACTTAATAATAAAATGTCACTGTTATCGAATTTCACCAATTGGTTCTCTTGCTATTGTCGATGAACTTGACTGTCAGAGCGTGTTAGCAGTCATTACTAGAGATGAATTTGTTTCCTCAAACACTCACACCAGGTGAAAAAAAGAATGACAGATTGTCACCTCGGAGGAATCAGAAACTGTTCCTACTCATAAAATATTTCAGACTTTCGATGGATCCAGGTTCAGTCCAATTGAAGAGGCATTACTTCTTCACAATAGCTCATTTGCATATATTTGTGTAAATGTGGTTGAAGAAGAGGCAGAAAATATGTATGAACACATTGAATTCATGTTTGAGAGTTCTTCAGTACTACAAAATGATTTAAGTGCCTATCACTATTCTTTGCAGCATCAACATTGTCATAGCATATCATCTTTCCTAGGAACACATATCCCTGCAGTATCATTTTTTACAAGAACAAGGAGAATTTGCAGAACATAACAATTCTATAATTTGGCAAGATGTCTAAACTTTCCAACTTTCTCTAGTTATTGTAAACATTATTCTTATGCAGTTGAAATGCTTAAAATGGTGGCGAGGGCATTTTAGTTTCTTCTATTTACTTTGATTTTTGTTAATACATTGGTTTCTTTATTTTCATTTTTTCCACCATAAGTAGGTGTTCATGGTTGAACTCTACCTCTGGATGTCCTTTTTAATAGATCTTATGAAATGTTAGGGCCTTGTCTTTGAATCCTTTTTTATGAGGCTGGCTAACCAGACATTAACATGTTAAACTATTTTGAAGTGCCATCATTGATTGTAACAATCCATCATCTTGTTTTCCCCTACAAATTGTCCCCTTGTGTTTGCTCTTTTTCCAAAGCTATTGTATTCAAATTTGAGTGCTATGACTAATGTAGTATCCCAAACTAATATTTTTCCTTTATACTGATAAGTTAGGGTTATTGTTTGTATGTTTGTGATTTTAGGTATGGATGACACATAAATGGTTTTGCATGCAATAATAGATTAAGTGCTCAAAACCCTAAATATGACAAATACTGAGATTAAATATGAAATATGCTGCAATAATAGTGTAAGGACGTACTGATACTCGTAGTTGTGGTAGTTGTTCACTATATAAGAGACATGCATGCCATGCATACACTGTAACTCTAAATTGTGTTGCTTGCTCAATTGTGACACCCATGCAAGGAAAAAAATGTCATTCTTGATGATGCTTTCCCTTGGTACAACTTCAATACTTGGAGGATGATGCTGGAACTTCCCAGGTTATGTAGTATGGATCTCCTGAAGAGATTGACGGACACATGTAGAGATTTGGACCCATTTTGGTACACTAGCAAATTGATTTTCCTGAATAGGAGGGCGTCCCTCTTTCCCCGCAATTTTTCCTGTAACTTCTCAAATTGTGCAAGAGAGGTCTTGATAATCACTAGATATAGTAAGTTGACCCTCTAATGAGAATGGAAGTGACATGTAGAAGAAACAGAGTCTCTACGGCTCAACACAAATTGTTTTCAGTTTCTCCAATGCGCCCCCAACAACAAAACATGACTCCTTTGACCTTTGCTCCTTGGTGTGCTTGATCTCCGCTGAACACAGAATACCTTGAAGTGAAGCTGATAGATTTGAGTGACCTATCCAAAAAGTGATTATGGAAGATAGATTTTGCTCCCGAAAACACTTGCTAGTTGAAGACTCACGCCCTCAACCCCAACTCAAGTTGCCATGGCTATTGCTGTTGCTTCTCTCCAAACAAAACTCCAAAATTGATTAATAACATTAGGTACCTTTTTGGTTCGACTTGTCTTCTGGTTCAACTTGTCTTCTTTTATAACTTTTAGAGTTAACTTTGCAAAGTAAAATCTATAAAAGAATACATAAACAAGTTTCACTCTGCTGGCAAGTACTGCACTTCCAAACATGTTGCATTACATCCTCCTTGAGGCTTTTCCATGAGAAACTCTCTCTAATAGGTCTATAAGTTTTCAAGAAGCCTTGATGTCCTGATAATGGTGAATTATGTGAAGCTTGTAAAACCTTTTCTTTAAATTTTAATCAAGGACTATGTAGATCCTATTCTTGTAGTAAATGGTGTCATCGATCACCCTGTACCTATCATCTTGTATTTGTCTGTCTAACAACTCAAACTCACAAGTAAATTTATTTTTAAAATATTCAACCAAGAGATGAGACCTCCATTATGTAGATATACTCATGAGTGATAAAGAGGTTGGTTGTCTCAATAATGCATCTGCTACAACATTGGTCTTCCCCTTAACATATTCGATCTCGAAGTCATAATATTGGAACTTGCTGACCCATTTTTGTTTCCTTTCATTTAACATTTTTTGTTGTAAAAATGATTTGAGGCTGTTGTGACATGTCTTAATTTTAAACCTACTTCCTACCAAATACTGCTTGAATTTTGTTAAGGCATGTAAGATTTCTAGCATTTCCTTGTCATATATAGAGTAGTGGCGTTCATAATCTTTAAGTTTTCTGCTTTCAAAGGAGATCAGATGGTGGTTCTATATCAGTACTGACCCTATTGCTTCCCTTGAATCATCCGCACTCTACTACAAATGGTTGGGTGAAGTGAGGTGATGCCAAAACGGGACATGAACTCATAATTGTTTTCATCTTTTCAAATGTTTGTCGTTCCCCTTCTATCTAGTTGAATTCCCCTTTCTTTGTAAGATCTGTGAGGGGTTCTATCTAATGCGAAAACCGTTTAACATACCTCCTGTAATAAGTGCAAAAGCCCAAAAATCTCTTCAATTCTGTTACATTTTTTGGTGTAGGGCAATCCAAAATAGCTCTAATTTTTTCCATATGAACTTGTACTCCATTGATACTGATTACCAACTTATTACATGCCCTATATATAACATTTATTGCATACCAAAATCATATTTAGACATTTTGGCATATAAGGATTGTTCTTCTAGAATTACTAGTACTTCATTTAGGTGCCTCAAATGTTCTTCATGAGCTTTACTGTAAATTAAAATGTCATCAAAGTTGCGGGTGTCCCCACCATAAATCAACACACCTACTGTTATATCCATGTACTACTCCTCTGACTCAAAGAGTATGAAATTTGGGTACTCCCGATAATGTAGCAATAACTCTACCCTTGGGCTCTCCCTGGAGTGACTCCTCCTTTGTTGCTCTAAGCACCCTCGTTGCTCCCTGTTTAGGCTTATCATTGCCTTCTTCACTATTTGAATAGACTTCTCACTACAACAAAATACTCTTTTTGGGAAGGTTTTGCTACCCCCCCCCCACCCACCAAAAAAAAATAAAAAAATTTAGGTCTTTGGGAGTAGCTCTTAAAAACCCCCCTCAAAAGTCCTGAAAATTGGACTTTTTGGGGCAGTTTTTAAACACCTTCCCCCTAAAGTCCAATTGTCAATACTTTTGGGGGTGCTTTCTTACAAACCCCCCCTAAAAGTCCAATTCTCAAAACTGTTGGGGGTAGTTTTGAACCCCTCCCCCCCAAAAGTATAATTCTCAGGACTTTTGGGTGGTGTTTCAGAAAGAGCCCCCCTAAAGGTGGCTTGCGGCGGTTTTTCTAACACCCCCACGCCGCGCCTCCCCCCACCCGCCCCCCCCCCCTCCAAATTTTTTTAAGGTTTTTGGGGGAGGTCCTTAATAACACCCCTCAAAAGTCTAATTCTTAGGAATTTTTTTGGGGGGGGGTTTAGAAAGAACCCCCCTAAAGGTGACTTGTGTCAGTTTTTCTAAACCCCCCCTAAACGTGTTTTAAGGTATTTGGGGTGGTCCTGAAAACCCCCCATCAAAAGTATAATTCTTTGGACTTTGGGGTGGGGGGGTGTTGTAGAAATACCCCCCCTAAAGGTGTCTTGTGGCGGTTTTGCTACCCCCCCAAAAAAAAAAATTGTTTANCAAAAAAAAAACTTGCACAATGGATGGTTTGCCTTGGCGTCGCGAAATGTTGTAGGGCCCTCCACATTGAACGTCGAGGATTAAAAATAAGCGGAGATCTCATATCGTGAAGGATTTCATGATGGGAACATGCATGCAAGATAGCAAAGATGTGTATCGTGAAATCCAGTAGGAGCCACACCAGTGAACGGTCCAGATTCATCGTAGCCTCAGATCTACAGATGAAATCTTGTTCATGATGCAAAGATGCGAGGGAGAAAAATAATATGGAGCTTGCGAAAGGTGGATAAAGGGTTAAATATATGAATGATACATATTTGATCGGGTAAGGATCTACAGCTTAGAACCTCTTCGCAAATAGAATATGGCCACTCTGAAGGTGCATTTCAAATCATGGAATCAGTAAGGAAACAGGAAATCGACGGTTAAAAAGGATCCATGACGAGATCGATGGTTGAGATATAATTTCAGAATTCAAGCTGCATAGAAGTTAATGGCAACAACATAATTGAGGGAGAACAACGAAATCAAAATAGCACAGAAGATCAAAGGTGCAAAACAGATCAGGCAAAAATGGAAGGTTGAGAAAAGTTTCAGTCACCAAAGATGCAAGAGAGTTAAGAATATGGAAAATCATAAAAAACTGTACATTAGTTTATTCGCTTGCATCAGTAGAAGAAGATGACAAACAGTATAGAAGGAGCCAATTCCTACGGCGTCCATTAGGCAATTGTCAAACACTAGGTGGTTCCTTTTTAACCCCCCCGAAAGTTGTATAAAGGGCTCAAATGGAAAATATAGAAACCCAGGGCTTAGAGTATCAGAAAGTGGAAGAACTGTTCAAGAATAGGAATGCTGATGTTTTTGACCTTGTCCTTTTAAATGGACCCATTAAAGCTGTGAAACAAAAGTTGAATTTGCTAAGGGACCAGGGAACAAACCTTCATAACATCCATCAATCCTTTTTTCACCTTTTTTCTACTGAGAAAACCCCTGGTTTCCCGGTATTTAGGGAATGGTGTGTAAACAACTATTCTCTGTCAAAAAGAGTCATAATGAACCTCGAGTGCTCCACCATTCTACGTCTTGTTAATTCCATAATCATTCAAAAAACTCTGTTTGTCCCTGAAGAGTTTATCTTAAAGGATAAAGATTACAGTGAAGAATCTATACTCCGATGTTTTAAGGAGTCCACCATTGAGATAAAGCAAATTTTTGTTAAGAGATGTTTCAAGCCAGAAGACGAGTCATCCAACCCATCATTCCCAGTCGATGCAGCCCTATTTAACAAAGAAACCAAGTGTGTAGTAACCATGTTATGTGAATTTTTGGGTCCAGTCACAGATAAATACATCCCTGAAACCCTTATGAGTATTCTCTTCGTTTTAAACACTTTTCCTGTTAAGTTAGACAAACCCAGTCAGTCATTAAAAGTGTCATGCATTAAATTTGATGAGTTCTTAGCTGATAATATTCATTCTCAGCTAATGAAATTCCACAAGACCAAAACTTTCAGGTTCCAGTCATATCTATTGAAGATGATACTTTCTTTCAACAAGCATAATCTACAGCTACTAGAAATGGTATTAACAGATGAAATGCACATGGATTATACCAAATTCATGAACTTCCTCATGATAGAAATTTATGCTTCCATTTTCGAAAAGAGGTTTCCCCAGGTGTTTCCAGATATGTGGGATCTATTGCAAGATTCTACAGAAAAGAGAACAGGAGATTGGTTCATATCTGAATAGGGAACCGTGATCAGACTGTATGGTTTCACTCAGTCACCTTACATGTTACCAACCTTCCTGAATCCAAGACTTTTCTCAATGGAGTTTATCAGACAAAAGTTGTTCATAGAGATTGAACACTTCCTGAAATATAAGAAGTCCATTGACATCAAATACCCTTGGGGTGTAGGTCCATTCACAGTCAAGAATAAGGGTTCTTTTCCAATGGTGGAAGGTTTACTTAGAGAGTTAGGATTTGAGACAGAACCATCAATCAACTATGACCCTCACCAGGTTATTTCAAACAGGAGAAAGGCTCAAAAGAGAAATCCTTATAAACACGAAGAGTTTGTGGGATTGGAAGAAGCTGCTAACTGGTCTAATTACCTAAAGGAGGCCCCAAATTTTGTTTTCTTAGATGAAGACCCAAGCTCTCGTATAGGAGAGGTTGTCTCTTTATTGCTTGATATATCCAATTTTGTTGCTGCAGCCGAGAGCATTACTCCATTGGCTAGTAAATCATAAGGAAAGAATAAAAGAGATTTTCTTGAGGAAATGGATATCGACTCGGAGGACCCTGCTGAAACTCCCAAAAGGCAGAAGATTGAAACTAAAGGAAAACTTGTCCTAGATATAGCTGTAGACAAAGGTAAAAGGAAAATGACGATATCATGCCCTCTATTTGAGGTAAAAGAGTATACATTTGCAGATAGTACTCTTGTTGATTCCTCCTCCCAGTCAAAGAACAAAGCAGAGTTAGTGGATAAATATAAAGGCATCAAAGACATAACTTCACAAGAGACTCTGAAATTATATTCTGAAGTAAGAAATATTTCTAATCAAGATGTGTCTTTGGTTTCAGTCAGGGATTATGTCCAAAACACTCTGAACTTGGCCTTGGCAAGCAAGAACATAGTTGCCGAAGTAAAAATGAACCTGGATGATATCCCCATACCTGACATGATTCAGTTACATAAGAAGACGGGAAATATCTTGTTTACTCACTTGTTGAAGATCACTCTGGCATTATCCAAGTTACAGACCTTCAAAGGTAAAATTGAGAACCAATTGAGGCAAGAAAAGGTGGAAAATAAGGCCCACCAAACTCGAATAAAGAAGTTTCAAACTGAGCTGCTGGCTGCTGGAGGCCAATTTGATAAGGGAGTTGGTATCCAAAGGTTGTTGGATGAGAAAGAAAAAGAGATTCAGTTATTGAAAAAGAATATTCTCATACCTGCAACCCAGCTAATACAGGGTCTTGAACTAGCTGAGATAGAAAAAGAAAAGGAGAACCTGAATAATCAGCTCACTGATTGTCAAGCAAAATTATTGAAGTTTGCTAATAAAAAAACTAATGGAAAAAAGACATGGCCTTGGTAGTAGAAAGTGAGAAATCCATGAAGGAAAATTTAGAAGAAGTGGAAAGAAAGTTGCAGGATAAAGAAAAGGAGCTAGAATTGAGAATCATTCCTCATGTGGCTAGATCTAGTGAACAGGGCATAGTCGAGGCTATGTCACAGGTAATTCTTAAAGAGTTGGAAATCACTAGTTTGAATAACCAGAATAAAAATTTGGAGGAAATAGCTAGAAAGAGATAACTAAAAAGGAAGAAATTGAAAGAAAAATGTAAGGAACTGGTGGATAAGAACAACAAATTGAAAAAATAGGTTACAGGACAGTCATCCTTATAGGGAGAAAAAACATCTCATCTGGGATGTACTGATAGCAAAAGTAGCCAAGCTCAGGCCTTATTTAGATTTTATTCTTAATAAGGATATTGTTACACAAGCTGCTAGAAAAAATGTCTTGATGGTAAAACTAGTGTTAAATAAGAAGCCTATTGACACAACTAATAATGATCAGCTTGACAGAAGAGGAAATAAAGAAATAAAATATCCATGATAGGGTTTTGGTTATCACATGGGCAAGGAAAGGGGTAAATAAATATCATCATTTGGCAATAGTTGAATCAAAAATTGATGTCATGCATCATCAAATCAAGGAATTCATTGAATTGTTTAATCCTTTATTTAGAAGAGGACTCCCTTTATTCTAGGAAGAGAAAGGAGAAATGTGGTCTCAGTAAAAATATAATGACAGGTTAATCAGTTGCAGATTAGATCACAGACATTTTGATGACATGCAACATCAATCCTTGTCTGGAAAAACAATGATTGATAAATTAACTGTATATTTCGAGATGTTGTTTGACTTCAAAGCCATATGTGCAAAATTGCCATATTTTTCTTATGCTGAAAAGATGGATCTCAGCATAATGGTGAAGGAGATGATCAGTCTAGATCTGCCAACTACATATCAATGGAAGCTAGTTGATAACTATGGGAAAAGTAAATACAGGTTGCACCAACAAGAGTCATTTGTTGTTACCTCGGGGTCCAGGGGAGGAATCTTGGATAGTTTTTGAAATTGTAGGGATTAGGGATGAGGACCGGCATACCATATTTGGAGTTCTAAACATTTTACATTTATTAATAAAATTTTACACTGTTAGGTGTAATCTATATAGTGAATTCTACTATCTAATACATATGAATTATGTATTTGTTCCATTCAATTATGTTTGGTATATTATTGTTCTGTTATAATTGGTTTTTATTTTTGAATAAATCTTTCCTTATATATAAAATTTGTAAGTTTGAAACGATAATATACATTTCCTAGCATGAGGGTTATTGTGAAGATGCTTCTATAGTGTCTTCAAAATGTCTAAAAAACCTCTTATTATAGCCTTCTAGATATGGTTGGATGCATCATACAACACTCTAGAGATCCACACTCTCAAAATATTTTTATCATCATCCTATGACCTATGGCGGGCATTTCCCTAAGGCCAGTTATGCATATTTTACAAATAATCCATACTTGGCCAATTTTTTATTTTCTCCTAGGCTTGGTCTAATTTTCCTAAACCACATTTTTGGCGGGTCCATAAATTCTTCTTCAGGGTCTCTTTGGACAAACTGAGACTATGGTTGAGTAGACAAAACAAAAACCTACAATATACCCATGTGGTGCATGAATTTTCTTCAATACACAATTTGTGGTGGGCATCCTCTTAAAGCTACTTGGACCAATATTCTCAAACTTAGCCAATTTCCTGATTTTAACTAATTTGTCATATTCCTCCAGAACGATGTCATAATGCAACAATGATTTCAACTTCATTTCACATCATCATCTATGCAATGCCATGACATGTGGGTATCATCCTTAGTGAGAGCATCAACCTTAATGTGGGAATCACTTATCCCCTTTAAAACACTTAGCCATTTTTTCTTTGTCTTTAGTATGCAAAATAACATTTTTCTTCTATTTTGGCAGGTTGATATTTTCCTTATCTGGTCACCATAAGAAAAACCACGAGAATGGATAGATATCCATTTCAACAATAAACAGGACCATATAATATGATGAATTTTATCATCAAGGAACACCCCCTTTCAGGCATTTCCAAGTGGTCTCTTAAATTCTTTGTCTAACACTTAACCAGTTCTCTTCAAACCCTAGGTCACCAAGGTGATTTCATTTTTCCTTCAAATTTGGTGAGTGAGATTCTCAATGGGTAGAGTTCAACAAGGTGAATCCAGAAACACCACTTTCATCTTTTGGAGCTTCTTTCTCTCTCCTCGGCGGGCATTTTTCTCAAGCAGTGCAAATATGGCTGAGAGGCACTTTTGGCAGATTGCAATCTTCTTACTGAAATACTTTTTGGTCAGGATAATTATATGGTTGGATGCACCATACAAGACTCTAGAGATCCAAACACTCATAATATTTTTATCATCATCCTATGAGCTGTGGCGGGCATTTCCCTAAGTCCATTTAGGCAGAATTTACCAATAATTCCATACTTGGACAATTTTTTATCTTCTCCTAGGCTTGGTGTAATTTCCCTAAACCACAGTTTTGGCAGGTCCATAAATTCTTCTTCAGGGTCTCTTTGGACAAATTGAGACCATGGTTGAGTAGAAAAAATAGAAGCCTACAATATCCCCATTTGGTGCGGGCATTTTCTTCTACAAACCATTTGTGGCGGGCATCCTCTCAAGGCTACTTGGACCAATATTCCCATACTTAGCCAATTTCCTGCTTTTCACTAATTTGCCGTATTTCTCCAGAACGATGTCAATAATGTAACAATGATTTCAACTTCATGCCACATCATCATCTATGCCATTCCATTCCATGCGGGCATCATCCTTAGAGCAGACATCAACCTTAATGCGGGCATCACTGAGCCCCTTTACAACACTTAGCCCTTTTTTCCGTCTTTAGTATGCAAAATAAGATTTTTATTCTATTTTGGCAGGTTGATATTTTCCTTATCTGGTCACCATAAGAAAATAACCAAGAACATGGTTAGATATCCATTTCAACAATGAACAAGACCATATCATCTGATGAATTTTATCATCAAAAGAACACCCCCTTGCGAGCATTTCCAAGTTGTCTCTCAAACTCTTTGTCTAACACTTAACCAGTTCTCTTCAAACCCTAGGTCACCAAGGTGATTTCATTTTTCCTTCAAACTTGGCAAGTGAGATGCCCAATGGGTAGAGGCCAATAAGGTGAATTCATCAAGACCACTTTCATCTTCTGGAGCTTCTTTCTCTGTCCTTGGTGGGCATTTTTTGGAGTAGTGCGAATATGGCTGAGAGGCACTTTTGGCAGATTGAAATCTTCTTACTGAAATAATTTTTGCTTAGGATAATTATATGGTTGGAATATTCTTACTGGAAGACTTTTTGGTCAGGATAATTATATGGTTAGATGCACCATACAAGACTCTAGAGATCCAAACCCTCATAATATTTTTATCATCATCCTATGAGCTATGGAGGGAATTTCCCTAATGCCAGTTAGGCATATTTTACCAATAATTCCATACTTGGACAACTTTTGATCTTCTCCTAGGCTTGGTATAATTTCCCTAAACCATAGTTCTGGAAGGTCCATAAATTCTTCTTCAGGGTCTCTTTGGACAAACTGATACCATGGTTGAGTAGACAAAACAACAACCTACAATATCCCCATCTGGTGTGAAATTTTCTTCAACAAACCATTTTTGGTGGGCATCCTCTTAACGCTACTTGGACCAATATTCCCATACTTAGCCAATTTCTTGATTTTCACTAATTTGTCATATTTCTTCATAACGATGTCAACAATGCAACAATGATTTCAACTTCATTCCACATCATCATCTATGCCATGCCATGCCATGCGTGAATCATCCTTAGTGCGTGAATCATCCTTAGTGCGGGCATCGACCTTAATGCGGGCATCACTTAGCCCCTTTACAACACTCAGCCATTTTTTCTAGGCTTGTATGCAAAATAAGATTTTTATTCTATTTTGGCAAGTTGATATTTTCCTTATCTAGTCACCATAAGAAAATAACCAAGAGAATGGCTAGATACCCATTTCAACAATGAACTAGACCTTATCATCTAATGAATTTTATCATCAAAGGAACACCCCCTTGCAAGCATTTCCAAGTGGTCTCTCAAACTCTTTGTCTAACACTTAACCAGTTCTCTTCAAACCCTAGGTCACCAAGGTGATTTCATTTTTCCTTCAAACTTGGAAAGTGAGATGCCTAGTGGGTAGAGGCCAACAAGTTGAATCCATCAAGACCGCTTTCATCTTCTGGAGCTTCTTTCTCTCTCCTCGGCGGTCATTTTTTTGGAGCAGTGCAAATATGGCAGAGAGGCACTTTTGGCAGATTGATATCTTCTAACTGAAACACTTTTTGTTCAGGCTAATGATATGGTTGGATGCACCATACAACACTCTAGATATCCACAGTATCAGAATATTTTTATCACCATCCTATGAGCTATGGCGGGAATTTCCCTAAGGCCAGTTAGGTATATTTTACCAATAATTAATACTTGTCAATTTTTTATCTTCTCCTAGGCTTGGTTTGAATTCGCTAAACCACAGTTTTTGTAGGTCTAATTTCCGTAAACTACATTTTTTGCATGTTGGGTGTGCATTTGAGTAAAGCAATCCAAAAGTGTCTTGCTTCAATAAAATTCATGCACATGCCTGATTTCGTTGTCAAAATGAATGAATAAAACAGGAGAGTGTTTTTTATTATTATTCCTCTTTTAGCATTTTAATATTTCTAATTTTTTACCTAATACTTTCTCCTTTAGATTTTTTTTTAACCTCTAGCCCTAATATTGTTTTTTTTTAATTTCTAGGCCAATGTGTGCATTTCCTTGAGGGACTCAACCTTGATTTACAGTTTATGGTTTTGGCAGTGATCTAATTTTCTAAAATTCTAAATGGCAGTTTTTCATTTTCCCATACCTCAACCTGTCATACATGTGCTGAACTAATTGAGTGTCAAATACGTCATCTAATCTTATAAATGTGTAAATGGCATTTTTCTCTTTTCCATACCTATCACTATTTTGAACTTTTAACAGAGTGTTAAATGCGTCACTTAATAAGGAAAAAATGTTCTACAAAGTTTAAAACCATCAAATTCTATGATTCGATGAACCTGAATCGAGTTGGATTCTGACGACATTGAGAATGATTGCATCACCAAGACGTGAACTCAGCATTTCCTCGTGATTAACCTTTTTTCCCACCTTTCAATTATTCAAAGGGACAACACAATACACATACCCAGATTTGACCTAACCCCATGGATTCCTTCCTAGCAGCTGTAGTCAATTACCAATCATGCTGCTTCTTATGGAAGATTGATAAATAGGGGCCACTATTATCAGTAGGCTATGTATTGACACCATTCTCTATGTTTGTTAATTTTTGTCCAGTATGGCCGTATATGTGCACAAATTTGAGTTCACTGATAGTATGAGTGAAATGGGTAGAATTGGAAAGAATTGCAGACAGTCCCATCCGGGTTCAATGGATTTCATTGGCAGTTCCATTCCATCTTATTGTTTTTATGTTCGTTTCGTAGTCCTTTCCCATCACTCAGTGAATTATTTCCTGCACTAAGTTAGCACCCTATCCCTCTTCAACAACCCAAGCATTCCCTCTCGGTGGCATAGCAGGATTGATTTCTTCAACTCCAGCTTTTAATTTCTACATACCAGATGGGTATTGCATGTTGTTTTCTGCTGAGCCATTTTTGTCTCAACATTTCTCTCTTCCTTATCATTTTATTTTTTCATTGGTATTTCCCTTTTCTCCTTACAATACCTCTCACGCAATGTGTATCACTTTTATAATTCTTCTCTACTCACATCTCCCATCCATATAACTGGAATGCAACTTCTTCTTCTAGTCTCTTTCTACCCCTGGTGTTGAAACATGTCCACTTCAGCCCTGTGTTGCACTATCATGTTAGCCTTGTTCCACAATAGTTGGTATCTTCGTTTGAATCTAGGAAAGTACAACAAAGGACAGGTTGGCTCATGGGTGAATCGACATTTCAGTTTCACTCTAATGAAATCCACTTGTAACATGGTCAATCCAACCCTTGAGGTCTATAAATAGAATTTAATAGGTAGTAGGGACAATTATTATTGAAGGAGTTGTTTGATGTTACTGATTCAACTCTAAACTAGCCCTCTACTCTGTAATGAAAGCATAATATAATAAGAAATGCTCTTGGGCCCCTTTTAAAACTTTCTTGAGTATCGATTTGGTTATATTTTTTCATTATCTCTGTTTTTTTCCTGGGAATGTATTATATTTGTTATGTTCTCATTTATTTATTTATGTAAGGAATGATGATGTTTTATATTATAATAAAAAAGATACAGACGATACAAACTTGCAGAGCCATGAGACTGGTTTCCAAACAACTATCCAATTCAACCTCTTTTCTAAGTTGTCCTTGTCATGCCAAAATTCTCTAAATACAAGATTTACTAGAGAAACTATGATGCCCGTGAACAAGAAATCAACATTTACAGTTGTTATGTTCTCATTTCAAATGTTGGATGCATTCTTATTTCACAATAGAAGTTTAATTTATGTCTAAAATTAAAACTATACTAGTCTAGTTAGGTTTTTGTAAGCAAACTTCCAAATTTCATACCTAGAGTGTACTTCGATTGGAATTGGTGTGCATTTTTAGTTTTGGCCATGAAAAATTGGAAAATACTATCAATTGTTGTTTTGGATGACTTGGATTTTACCGTAGATCATACAATTTACAGAAATGAGTACAAGAGTTTGTAGAAAAGGTTGGTATGTCTATATTTTTTTTCCTGAGAAAAAAAGATTAATTTTATATCATCTAACGAGAACAAAATTACATAAAGTAGATACACATATCTGTGTATTCAAGTAGGAACCAGAGAGGTAAAACCCTGTAAATAATATGTAGATATCCAAAAGCGGGAAATAAATCACGTGTCACATACCACCGCTGTTCATTTAGAACAAAACTAGAACCAAAGATGTACTGAAATTGAAACCTTCAAACCAAAAAATAATTTGGAAATATGTCCACTGACAGTACCATAGAGTAAGATCCAGAAAAGTAGCATAACCAACAGTTCATAAAACCGATATCAGAAATATACATGGATAAATAATATATAAGATGTTTCAAAACTGTTGGTATGTCTATGTTATAGTGCAATTTATTCAATATAACATGAAATGATGATCTGTCAATTCATTTGTAGAATATATTTCAAGAATATTTCATATGTCAACTCATTTGTAGAGTATATTACGAATAATATATTTCATCATTTGTAGTTTCATACACACTTCTCAGTATGGGTTGCACATTAAACTCTCATAGATATAGAAAAAATGAACATATGGATTACACATTACACTTGTATTACAGATTAGAAACACATTAACTATACCAAAATATATGCATTGCCGAGAAATAGTGACAATTTATATTACAACAATATTAGTATGTACATAGACATCAAATGTACACCATATTATTTTAGAACTCTAGGCTCCTTGGGAGGGTTTTGCAATTCCTCCTTTTAAGAATAAGAAAATTCGCTATAGCTTCTCTTGCCTTTTCCAGAACCCTTCGGTTCTACAGAAGCTTCATCAACCATATGTTTTGATTGTTTTTCTTGCTCTTTCACTTTGTTTACAAGATTTATCACTTTTGTATGCAATCTATCTTTTTCTTCTAGGCATTTCTTCAACATCTATACATTATTATTTTTCTTCTTTGAGTGCTCATCTTCCTTTCTTTTAAGATCATCCTTCATCCACTTCAACTCATATTGAACTGCACTTAATTTTCTCTTGACCTATTGTACCTCCTTCTCAAGCTCTTGTTCCTTCAAATCTATATCAGATGGAGTATACAAAATTTCTTCTGCCATAGGTTTCTTTTGCAAAGCTTTAATTTGGGATTTCAAATATTTTATCTCACTATCACATCCCAAATGTAGTTCTTTTCCATTCTCCAATAGTTTTTGGTGAAGGTCTCTAATTTCGGCCTCCTTCTCCTTTATATTCTTCTTCAATGTTGGATCTGATGAGCCAAATGTAAACTCTACATCATGGATGGTTGAAGCAGCTTCATTCAAGGTCTTCTCTCATTGTTGCAAGGAATTCTTAAATTGGAGTAGGCTCTCCATAGTTACATCACCAAGTTTTGTACTGCCAAATTTTTTTGGTGTGATGACCTTTTTACCCTTGACTATTGATTCTTCTGGTGTGCAGACCTATTTACCCTTGACCGTTGATTCTTCTGGTGTGCAGACCTATTTACCCTTGACTGTTGATTTTTCTGGTGTGCAGACCTTTTTACCCTTAACTGTTGATTCTTCTGGTGTGCAGATCTGTTTACCCTTGACTATTGATTTTTTTCCTCTTCCAGCTCTTTTAGCCTCGAGAGTTGCTAAAATCCTTTCAATTCTCTTTTTTTTAGCAACTCATTTTTGTTTTTAATTGTTTTATTCAAATTTTCCAATCTTGTTTCATATTCTGCTATCTCATTTTGTTGTTTAACGACCATTTCTCTCAATGTATTTTCAAACTCAAATTTCAAACATGCAATAAATGTTTCTTTCTGCTTCAATTCTTGTTGAAGTTATGCTTCCTTACCAAATACAGTCTTCAGTGGTGGCATGTTCAAAAATTTAGGCTTGTTTTTTATCTCATTTTCAAGTCTCCCTATAGTTTCCTCATTTTTTTCTTTTGAGCCCGATACATGTCTTTCAGTATGCCAAGGTCAGAAATCAATTCTTCTAGAACTACAGTAAATTTAGAATATTGATCTTTAATAAGTTTATCCTTCTGGCCAATTATTTTTTCAGTTTCCACAAATTTTTTCTCTGAACCTGTAACATGATGTACTAAATCAAGAATTCGGACATCCTTTGTTCTGCACAATTTGTCGCTAGTTGTGAAGGAATCCTACGAAGAGGTAGATTGTTCTTTGAAATGCACCATTTTATCAAATAAAGGGAAGACACATCTACCATCAAAAGAATATTTGGCATGAATTAGGTATTAATCACTAGTCGGTGAACGGTATATATCATTGTTCACAAATTCCTCCCATTGATATGCATTTTCATTTCCATGCATTCCAGCCAAACTTATGACAACAACATCTTCTTCAAGGGAAAGTGAAGGCATGTCATTTCCCACAGATTCCATATTGTCCTCGAAAGGTTGTCCATGTATTGTTGATGTAGTGACAGTACAAACTACTTCTACATTGTTCTTTAAAGACGGTTGAGGTAATTCCTCATTTTTGTTTTTCTTTAGGATTGCTAATGTATGTTCTAATAGAATTTGAACCTACAACACAGGGTCAACATAAATCAATAATTTTTTGTAGTGTGCCTGGGTAGCTGAACTTGGCCCTCTTCATTTTACTATCTTGCAATGCAGAGTGCAATTTCCTAGCCAATAGATGAGGGACATCTATGGCCATGTCTTCAACCCAGTGTATGGGAAGCTTCATGCAATTACCTGAAATATAATTCCACTTTTGGTGATTCATAATGGTCCTAAGGATAATCTGAATCATGGTTTTGTATATTATTTGAGGAACATATTCCATTTTTAGACCATTCCTGGGAACAACAACCCGTTTCCCACAAATTTTACTAGCCATATGAATCTTTTCTTCCTTTGGGATTTTCCATGAGTTTAAATTCCCCCCTCTCTCCGTGGAATTTTGGTTGCTTTGGCAACCAATTCGGGGTCTAGATGAACCCTCTTCCCAAAAATATGCAATTCCATAGCCCCATGATCATAGCTATAGATGGAATCATGTATCTCGTCATTTTGGAAATTAAAATGTCCAAAAATAAACCTATCCACACCTGCTCCTAAAAGGATATTTAACATACCAGTTGGCCATATGCTTGTATCACTTCATTCATCAACATTCTCTTTGATTTTTTTCACCATGAACCGTTCAACCTGGGAGCCCCACACTTCTCCTGATGTCATGGTAGAGAAGGCCCCTGTGTTTGTTTCCATGGTTCAAGACGCCCATGTTTCATCTATTGCCATATTACGCGACGACCCAATTTCAATTGTGTCGATTGTGGTTGGTTTGGTATGCACGCTGAGGAATGCACACCGAGGAATGCAAGATTAGGAATGCAAGATGAGAAATGCAAGCTCAGGAATGCAATCTTAGGAATGCACGCTGAGGAATGAAATCTTAGGAATGCACTAAATGAGTTTTTTTTAATTGATTTCACGTATAATGTTTTTTTTCCACAAATTTAGGTATATTGGGTTATGACGTCAATGTCCATATATCATATCAAATAAACATTTTTCATAAAATACATAAATTTATCTTGGACTCAATTGAGTCAAGAATAAGCTTACTATTATTGTTATTTATTTCAAATGAATTTGTTTCTTGATGCAAGCTTATTCCTTTAAATATTTAATTTTGGTCTTTTTGTTATTCTTGCTACAATGTCGAAAATAAATTATATTAATGTTAAAGATGATCAAAAGTGATCATTGGAACTGCCAATTACATCACGTAGAAAACCTTAATGGAGTGCCTTAAGAAACTCTAGGCTATTGACATTAAAATCCAAAGTATCTAGATAGAACATGTTATCGGCTCATATAGTTGTCATAAGATAAAGTTATCAAAACCCCGATCAATCACTATAAAGCTCCTGAAACCTATATGACTTATCATATAGAGTACAGATTATAGCCATGAAGGTATCCTTTGTAATCTTGGTTCATAGTTGGTTTATAGAGATTGAAAGAGAATTTGTATGTGATTCTCTCCCATGTGATCTTGTGGGGATGAATTTCAAGCTTATGAGTCAGTACATTGACTTTGTTGGTGATAGATTGTTGGTGAGTATGCTCTGAGGTTTTATATTTTGTACTAATCAAAATCATTGCATTCTTATGATTCATCTATTGATTCAGTAGTGATATTGTGGGGTTGGTCAGGGATTGATTTGTAAATTATTTTTGTGATGCATTCAGGTTGCCTTGTGTTGTGCTAAAGTTTTCCATGTGCTACAGAGCTGTCTTTTTCCAAGGGAAAAAAAGACAAATGTAGGGGTTAGATACCCAATGGTTAGAGGCCAACAAGGAGAATCCATCAAGACCACTTTCATATTCTGGAGCTTCTTTCTCTCTCCTCAACAGGAAATTTTCTGGAGCAATGCAAATATGGCTTGGTCTAATTTCCCTAAACCACAGTTTTGGTAGGTCCATAAATTCTTCCTCGGGGTCTCTTTGGACAAACTAAGACAATTGTTGAGTAGACAAAACAACAGCTTACAATATCCCCATTTGGTGCGGGCATTTTCTTCAACAAACCATTTTTGGCAGGCATCCTCTTAAGGATACTTAGACCAATATTCCCATACTTGGCCAATTTCCTAATTTTCACTCATTTGTCGTATTTCTCCATAACAATGTCATAATGTAACAATGATTTCAACTTCATGCCACATCATCATATATTCCATTCCATGCCATGCAGGCATCATCCTTAGTGCAGGCATCTACCTTGATGCGGGCATCACTTAGCCCCTTTACAACACTTAGCCATTTTTTCTTTGTCTTTAGTATGAAAAAAAAAATTTCTTCTATTTTGGCAGATTGACATTTTGCTTATCTGATCACCTTAAGAAAAACCAAGAGCATGGCTAGATATCCATTTCAACAATGTATAGGACCATATCATCTGATGAATTTTATCATCAAAGGAACACCCCCTTGCGAGCATTTCCAAATGGTCTTTCATAACTCTTTGTCTAACACTTAACCAGTTCTCTTCAAACCCTAGGTCACCAAGGTGATTTCATTTTTCCTTCAATTTGGAAAGTGAGATTCCCAATGGGTAGAGTTCAACAAGGTGAATCCAGAAATACCACTTTCATCTTCTGGAGCTTCTTGCTCTCTCCTCGACGGGCATTTTTCTTGAGCAGTGCAAATATGGCTGAGAGGCGCTTTTGGCAGATTGATATCTTCTTATTGAATAACTTTTTGGCCAGGATAATTATATGGTTGGATGCACCATACAAGACTCTAGAGATCCACACTCTCAAAATATTTTTATAATCATCCTATGAGCTGTGGTGGGAATTTCCTTAAGGCTAGTTAGACATATTTTACCAATAATTCCATACTTGGACAGTTTTTTATCTTCTCCTACGCTTGGTCTGATTTCCCTAAACCACATTTTTGGTAGGTCCATAAATTATTTTTCAGGGTCTCTTTGGACAAAATGAGACCATGGTTGAGTAGATAAAACAATAGCCTACAATATCCCAATTTGGTGCAGGAATTTTCTTCAACAACCCATTTGTGGCGGGCATCCTCTTAAGGCTACATGGACCAAGATTCCCAAACTTAGTCAATTTCCTGATTTTAACTAATTTATCGTATTTCTCCAGAACGATGTCATAATGAAACAATGATTTCAACTTCATTTCACATCATCATCTATGCCATGCCATGCCATGCGGGCATCATCCTTAGTGTGGGCATCATCCTTAGTGCGGGCATCAATTATCCCCTTTAAAACACTTAGCCATTTTTTGTTTGTCTTTAGTATGCAAAATTACATTTTTCTTCTATTTTGGCAGGTTGATATTTTCCTTATCTGGTCACCATAAGAAAAACCAAGATCATGGATAGATATCCATTTCAACAATGAATGGGACCATATAATCTGATAAATTTTATCATCAAAGGAACACCCCCTTTCGGGAATTTCCAAGTGGTCTCTCAAACTCTTTGTCAAACACTTAACCAGTTCTCTTCAAACCCTAGGTCGCCAAGGTGATTTCATTTTTCCTTCAAACTTGGAAAGTGAGATACCCAATGGGTAGATGCCAATAAGGTGAATCCATCAAGACCACTTTCATCTTTTGGAGCTTCATTCTCTCTCCTTGGAGGGCATTTTTTTGGAGCAGCAAATATGGCTAAGAGGCACTTTTGGAAGATTGATATCTTCTTCCAGAAAGTCTTTTTGGTTAGGATAATGATATGGTTGGATGCACCATACAACACTCTAGATATCCACGCTCTTGGAATAGTTTGATCATCATCCTATGAGTTGTGGAAGGCATTTCCCTAAGGGAAGTTAGGCATATTTTACCCATAATTCCATACTTACAATTTTTTTTTATCTTCTCCTAGGCTTGGTCTAATTTCCCTAAACCACAGTTGTGGCAGGTCCATAAATTATTATTCAGGGTCTCTTTGGACAAACTAAGACCATGGTTGAGTAGAAAAACAACATCCTACAATATCCCCATGTGCTGCTGGCATTTTATTCAATATACCATTTGTGGCGGGTATCCTATTAAGGCTACTTGGACCACTTTTCCCATACTTAGCCAATTTCTTGATTTTCACTAATTTGCTATATTTCAAACCCTAGGTCACCAAGGTGATTTCATTTTTCCTTCAAACTTGTCAAGTGAGATACCCAATGGGTTGAGGCCAATAAGGTGAATCCATCAAGACCACTTTCATCTTTTGGAGCTTCATTCTCTCTCCTTGGCGGGCATTTGTCTAAAGCAGTGCAAATATGGATGAGAGGCACTTTTGGTAGATTGATATCTTCTTCCTGAAAGACTTTTTGGTTAGGCTAATGATATGGTTGGATGCACCATAAAACACTCTAGAGATCCACACTCTCGGAATATTTTTATCATCAACCTATGAGTTGTGGAGGGAATTTCCCTAAGGCCAGTTAGGTAGATTGTACCAATAATTCCATACTTGGACAACTTTTGATCTTCTCCTAGGTTTGGTCTAATTTCCCTAACCCACAGTTTTGGCAGGTCCATAAATTATTCTTCAGGTTTTCTTCTTGATGTTATTAATTTGTCTATTGAACTCATATTGGATGAGTTCTCAATGTGACTGTAATCAACCTATAATTTTCTACTAGAGTTTCAACATTACAAGTGATGCAATTTATGGAATGGAAACCAATGAATATAGCTGAACGAGTGCATGAAAGGACACATTCCCTTGTAGCTTATGGACTAGATTGATTTCATAAGTAAGTAGAGGATTATTGTTCATACTCAGTTTGATATTACTTGTTATTACTATTTAGTTATACCCATTTTGTTGGTTGACAAGTCTGCATTATGCTCATTTTTTAAAGCTGAAAAAAGTGTGTCCATATTTTACAGGAGTTCTTTATACACAATGAGGTCGGGGGTCACTTCCGCCATTGATACCATGACACCACCATAAAAGGGGCGGCGTAGTTGGCATCACCACACAAGAAATTAGATCAAGAGCCCATGTGACCATTTGTGTCATCATCATGCTACTTGATAATGGCGTGTGTGAGGACTTGACGGATTGTGGTGAACTTGACTGCTAATGATGATTCAGTATTCACCTAGCTCATTATAATGCCATGGTCAGAGTTTTCCTAACATACAGAGCGAGTGAATATTGGTAAATAACAAGGATGACTAACTGTTGCTCTGCTAAGGATCCTGGGGGTACTGATACGGGATCTGTAATGACTGTTCTGCTTGGGAAGCATGTTGTTCGATGTGTTTTATTGACCGTTGGGTGTTTCTTTGAAATTCAATCATTCCTGAACCTTCACGCAAAAGCAACTCCAGCCATCGGGGTAGAGATGTTTATTACATAGGAATACCTTATGATGCTGGTAAGGGCAATGTAAAGATGTTCATTACATTAGAAAGAATTTATGATGTTGGTAAGGGCTACGTTGTCCTGCTAAGATGTAACACCAATGTGAAAGCAGTGCCTAAATTTCTCGGTCCTAAGAACATCTCGTCGAAGCCTCCATACAAGGACGTGGACTCCATTACCGCGGTGCATAGTATTTATTGCTAGGAATGGTCGGTCTGAATGATTGTTTGGAATAGGGGAGAAAATATCGGAGGTCTTTTCCATCATTGTCCTTGCTGCAAATTTCCAACTCTAATGAAGGTGATGACAAATCCAAAGAGGTGTTGCACTGGCATATCCTGTAGGAAGGATCTGGTCCCGGTAGAAGAAGCAGACAAGAATGACAAGCCCATCAAGGTACTAGTACTATCGATAAATGGGGTTGTCTTATACAGGTCTGCGCAAATAACAATGTTACTAGGACAGAAAGGAAAAAACAAAAGGAGCATAAACCTTCCTTCTAGCTGTGAACATAGACAAAACATGACTATCAAACACATAATGAACAATGTAATAACATGGTGACTTCAATTTGCAAATTGAGTAGTCTGTATTTAAACTTAGTTTTGATTTTCAAATTCAAAATGATTTGTAGATTGGATGTTTTGTACAACATAAAAGGTCATGGCCTCAATTGAGTTAAGAAATCAGCTTACTATTATTGTTAATCATTGCATATGAATTTGTTTCTAGATGCAAGCTTATTCCTTTAAATATTTAATTTTGGTAATTTTCTTATTCTTGCTACAATGTGGAAAATATATTATATTCATGTGGTTTTTTTCTATAAATGTCTATTTTTGGCAATAGAAGGAAATAGAAGGATAAACTAATTTACAAAAAAAAAGAACTTAATGAAAATATGATTGACAGACTGTTCATTCCACATATTCACAACACAACATCTCATTTCACATGCAACGGAGATTATATAATACCGATGTATTACAAAATCAGAAATTGTGCCCGTGGCATATAATTGCAACTTTTGCCCAAAATTATAATTAAATGTAAAGATTAATCCCGATATACAAAAAACTTATAAAATATGTCATGATCTAAGTATATATATTCAATAAATCAACTATTCTCAGTTGATACAACATCACTGAAATCACTAGTCACACAGTATAAGCACTAGTTACATAGTTCAATGTCATCCTTATGCCAAGGAATGAAGCTCAACAAAGCATCTGCTAGATTTAATGCGCTACTGGGACATGGTAGAGCTATATTTTCAAATAGAGGATCTAAAATTTCTGTCGGATTCACAATATAATAGCCTTTTCCAACAGGGATAGTGTACCATTGCATTTGGGTCACTCTTATGTATTTTCGCCCTTGCAACTTTAACCCTTGAGTTTAACGAAATGAGAAAGCATTTCTTTCCTTCTAGCCCCAATTGGGAAGTTGGTGTCAACTCATAAGCATTATCTTGACCCTGCAAATAAATGAGACAAATTAAGATGCATGGAAATAAGAATTTAAACATTGATGATCCTACATTAAATAATTACAATCTTACCTGAATTGGTGTTTTCATTTTGTCAATTTGCAGTTTTGATGGAACCATTAATGTTTTCTGTACCAAATGTTCATCATATTTTGATGCACAACTTTGCACCCAACATACAATGATTTCTAATATATTGATCAAATAAAATAAGATTGAACTAAATTACAAAAATTTTCAAATTCTTACTAGGGATGATGGAGTATGCATTGAAGTTAATTTCGTTTATATTAGTCCGTTCATAGGGGTTGTTATCTCCCCTGTATTACTATATCAAGGCAACAAAATGAAATATATATATATATATATATATATATATATATATATATATATATTCAAAAGATGAAAAAATATCATTTAAAATAATAATCAAACAACTAACCTCCACCACAGGCGTGATTTCAGCATGAGTATTTTGTACAATAGGACACTGTTTATATGAACAATCAGATATTAAAATTCAGATCAGTAGTGTGAAAATATGTATATTGAGACAAGATTAAAGAATTGGACATTGACACTTTCTTTGTTGACCACATGTTCTCTCTCCATATCTTCTACTCTTTTCAATAGTTCAGTTATTGTTGTTTTTAAAGATGTGATTTCCTCTATTTTTTCTTTCACTATAGCTTGGCTTACAGCTAGCGCCTCCTTGTATGGACTTTTTCCAAACAAATTAGTTGGCATAAATCCTAATCCAATGCCATGGAATCGTCCTCTTGCATCAACCCCTAGTACCTTGGCAAGGGCATCATCCCTAGCTGCAAAGCCTTGAGATGCAACTTCTACTTGTGCTTGTTCAAATTTTTGCTAACATTGACATACAATTAAATTAGATCATAGAAGAAAACATTTCCAACATGTAAAATGAAATTTTAATCAATATTTAAATTAAAAGGTTGAGAACATACTATTGTTTCTCCTATAGTTGGTGTGATTGGAGTGCCATCCTTCTTTTGATGGCACTTCTTCCATAAGTATGCCCTAGTAATGCTTGTAGTTATATCATAAGAGGCTATAAATTTTTTCTAGTTGCAACAAGTAAAATAGTATGGTTAAGTTTTGAAATTACAATGAAACTAAAATATGCTAATATTTCTCATATCGGATAAAGTATCATCACAATTGTTTACCATATCATCTTTGACCCGTTGATAACCTCGACGTCCAGAGGCCTGCAAGTCCCTCTCCTTTTCTCTATTTTCCTTGTTTTTTTTCCTTATATCCTAGAAATCAATTGAAAATAACATATATAAGTCAACATTACAATCCAATAGACCTTGTTCTTCATGTTGCTCCGTCTCTTTTTGTTTCGAGGGATATTCCCCTTCTACACTGTTATCCATATGGCATGGTTGTTTGTGAACATCTTATATAAAAGAAGGGCACATAAAGGTGTTATGTATTTCTTAATAATAAGATTTATAGTTATAAATATATAGAAAAATATGAATTAATGGGCTTACCTTGTTCATGTTGCTTCTGATCCTCCTGAAAAGAGGAAAATGTATCTTTGTCATTTGCTTCGTTGTTATGACTACTAGAGTCATTCAAATGCATAGAAGGTGTAATATTCTTTGCTATTGTTTGTATTTTCCTCTTCTTTGTATCTGTAGCCAAGAATGTTATTAAACATATGCCTCATATCATCATACAATAAAAATAAGCATTATATAACTACATAAGGAAATACATTGTTCTATTTCTAAATATTTACCTTGTGAGATGCATGTCCCTTTCTTTCCCATTTCATCATTTTGACGTGTTCTTTTTTAAAAACTCATAATCAGATTTTTTTTATTTTATTTCGTGTCATAACCTTCTTTGCCTGTTTTTTTTAAATGATTAGAGTATTGATTAGCCATAGCCTATTAGATTGTATTTAAAGTACAAAGTGATATGTTCTAACAATTTAAATTAAATAAAAGCAGTATTCCCATTTGTTGTGACGTGGAATTTTGTTATTTGCAAAGAACTCACAAATGTAACCTCTTGGGTGGCTTAGCCACAATTTTATTAATAGTTTCTGTTAAAAAAAACAATTTAAATTAAATAATAATAATGATATACGCCAATCACAAACATTCACTTACATCCATGTCTCCACTTGTACAAAGCCTGCATAACCAAAAAAATAAAGTCTATCATCAGTCAATTGCTAACTAAAAGTTGTTTAAACGATTAATCTATCTAACAAGTTTCAAAAGTAAAAGGGAAGACTATATTATGTAAGGACTATCTGCTAAAAGGAACAGATGTCATAACTTGAGAGAGAGAGAGAGAGGGTTAGAGTGTTGTAGGTTTAGGTTAGACACGTCTAGTAGCCAACAAGATATCTCATCCTACAAGAGTGAATACCCCTCAACCTTAGAGGCTGCAAGAAGGGCAAGGTTTACACGACTCGGCTAGTAAAAGCCACCACAATCGACGGTCGGCCCTAGAGGAAACCCAAAATTTTATAGATTTTTTAAAATTTTGTAGCATAGGAACAACTATTTTGATTTTTGTCAATAAAGAAACCACATAATGCGTATTACACTTATTAAGCATATGATAAAATTTTGTACAAATGCAGCACGGAATGCGTATTACACTTAAAATTTTGTAGCAAAGGGACCACTATTTTGATTTCCGTCAATAAAGAAACCACATAATGTTTTCAATGTTTGTTTTTTTCAGTTTATATGTTGTTTTCACGAAAGCATTAATAAAATACCTGCAATAACGCAGAACGCAGAACAAGAATGCAGTGAAACTTAAGTTACACCTCACACAATTCACCTCATTATATCCCAACAGCTTAGCTTCAGCTTTTGTAGTGTTGAATACCAAAATCAAACCAAGTAAATGCTGGTCTGTGCAAAAAGAAAACATCTCCCTTTCCCGACAAAACTATTCGCGGGAGATAAAAATGTGAAAAGTTCTGTTAGGGGTCCCATTTTTTTTTTTTTAATTTTAAAGTTTTTTTTTTTGGAAAATTTAATTTAGTGTTTTTTTGGTATAGATAGCAAAAACACCCGAGTTTTCTCCTAAGGTTTTCAATGAAAAGGGGAAGGCCCTTCGTACTCGGAGTCATGTAGGTGTACCAAAGGAATGAAGGAGGGAACCAAAGAAATGCATCAAGGTCCCATGTCAATAAGTAAGGATACCATAAGGATAAGATAATTGTACTAATTAATTAGTGATCTATTTCCATAGACTCTCTTATGATTATACACAAGATATTTACCCTTTTATCTACTATTTGTAACTATTGGCCGCATCCTGATACGAATCATCATTGTTTCTTGCCTTACGAAAAGATCTATCATATGCATTCAAACAATTATTTCAGCTTGTTTTTTTCTTGGTTGGATTTATGATCTCTCTTCTCATGGAGATCATATGATCTAAAATTTCAATGGTGGTATGCCTTACAAATATACTTTCTTAATTGGGATATCAATTAGGTAATTACCCGGGATATTAGAATAATGAGAAGAGATATACAGTGTTACATTTAATCTATATGTGCTCTCCATAATTAAGTTTGACATGAAATATTCATTAATACATTGGTTAAGGTCCTACCTAGAGAAAAGCTACAAGATCCTATACGATCCTTTTAAATGTTGAGAATTTTTATCATTAGTACCTCTTCCAACCTGCATATGCAATTCTTATAAATATAAAAAGGAATTTGAACCATGATCCTATGTTTTTTAGACCAGAATTATACCATTGAATCTTATATATTTCTCCTAATGAAAATCCGATAACTTGCTTGATGGACCATATGAATATGATGTGACCTCCATCTCCTTATAAGTATAGTTTTTAACCTACAATGTCAGCCCTCCATCTCTTTATATTAATTATCAAACAAATTATAGGTATATACCTAGTATTGTAGGTTTTAATGATGGAAATGACACCTTTCTAATTCCTACAACACGTGTTATATGAATTATTGAACCATGTCAATCTTGTAGCTAGAACAGAGAAAAAGATGGCTATATAGATCCAAAATTTCATCTAATCTATCCTTAACTATTCCCTTAACAATCATCCCTAACTGAAAATGATTGACACCAAATGAGGTAACATATACTACCTTGAATAATGGACATTGCAAAGGAGGCCAAGTTGTCATTTATGTTGCACTAGTGGAGCATATGAAGAAAAATGGTTGAGATCAACCAAATATTCATACTAATTACAGTCCTTTGATGAATAGATTTCATAAGGAAAATGACTTGATAAAAATAAGTAGGTTGAGAGGGTATACCATGAAATCGACTTGCATGCATGTATATTAGCCTATTGTGTCGGTGGATGACATGAAGTTAAATAATATTGTAATAACCATGGCTTATAATAATGCATTGATTGTGAGTTTTATTTGTAGAAGGATGGGGACAGTGAGTTTCTTTCAATGGATTCAAGTGCAGTACTAGTAATCAATTTTAGCTTACCACATAAGGGATGCCATTTTCATCTGAGGTTAAATTTTGAGGTTACAATATCCAAACATAGTATTATTTCAAGTCGGAATCTACTTCATTTATACCTAGGTCATGGATTTACTGGTTACTTGATCAAATTACTTATATAACATTCAAGGTCCCATGTCATGAATAAGTAAGGATACCATAAGGATAAGATAATTGTACTAATTAATTAGTGATCTATTTCCATAGTCTCTCTTATGATTATACACAATATATTTTCTCTTTTATCTGTTATTTGTAACTATTGGTTGCATCATGATACGAATCATTATTGTTTCTTTCCTTACGAAGAGATCTATCATATTCATTCAAACAATTATTTAAACTTGTTTTTTTCTTGGCTGGATTTATGATATCTCTTCTCATGGAGATCATATGAGCTAAAATTTCAATGGTGGTATGCCTTACAAATCTACTTTCTTAATTGGGATATCAAATATTAGAATAATGAGAAGAGATATACGGTGTTACATTTAATCTATATGCTCTCCATAATTAAGTTTGACATGAAATATTCATTAATACATTGGTTAAGGTCCTACCTAGAGAAAACCTACAAGAACCTATACAATCCTTCGAAATGTTGAGAATTTTTATCATTAGTACCTCTTCCAACCTGCATATGCAATTATTATAAATATAAAAAGGAATTTGAACCATTAACCTATGTTTTTTAGACCAGTATTATACCATTGAAACTTATATATTTCTCATAATGAAAATATGATAACTTTCTTGATGGACCATAAGAATATGATGTGACCCCCATCTTGTTATAAATATAGTTTTTAACCTACAATGTCAACCCTCCATCTCTTTATGTTAATTATCAAACAAATTGTAGGTATATACCTAGTATTGTAGGTGTTAATGATGGAAATGACACCTTTCTCATTCCTATAGCACGTGTTATATGAATTACTGAACCATGAGAATATTGTAGCTAGAACAGAGAAAAAGATGGCTATATAGATCCAAAATTTCATCTAATCTATCCTTAAGTATTCCCTTAACCATCATCCATAAGTGAAAATGATTGACACCAAATGAGATAACATATACTACCTTAAATAATGGACATTGCAAAGGAGGCCAAGTTGTCATTTATCTTTCACTAGTGGAGCATATGAAGGAAAATGGTTGTGATCAACCAAATATTCATACTAATTACAATCCTTTGATGAATGGATTTCACAAGGAAAATGACTTGAAACAAATAAGGAGGTTGAGAGGGTATACCATGAAATTGATCACCTGCATGCATGTATATTAGCCTATTGTGCCGGTGGATGACATGAAGTTAAATAATATTGTAATAAACATGGCTTATAATAATGCATTTATTGTGAGGTTTATTTGTGGAAGGATGAGGGCACTGAGTTTATTTCAATGGATTCAAGTGCAGTACTAGTAATCAATTTTAGCTTACCACCTAAGGGATTCCATTTTCATATGAGGTTAGATGTTGAGGTCACAATATCCAAACCTAGTATTATTTCTAGTTAGAATCTACTGCATTTATACCTAGGTCATGGATTTACCGGTTACTTGATCAAATTACTTATATACCTTTCAAGGTCCCATGTCATGAATAAGTAAGTATACCATAAGGGTAAGATAATTGTACTAATTAATTAGTGATCTATTTCCATAGAATCTCTTATGATTATACACTAGATATTTTCTCTTTTATCTGCTATTTGTAACCACTGGCCACATCATGAACGAATCATTATTGTTTCTTGCCTTACTAAGAGATCTACCATATGCATTCAAAAAATTATTTCAGCTTGTTTTTTTCTTGGTTGGATTTATGATCTATCTTCTCATGGAGATCATATGAGATAAAATTTCAATGGTGGTATGCCTTAGAAATCTACTTTCTTAATTGGGATATCACTTAGGTAGTTCCCTAGGATATTAGAATAATGAGAAGAGATATATGGTGTTACATTTAATCTATATGCTCTCCATAATTAAATTTGACATGAAATATTCATTAATACATTGGTTAAGATCCTACCTAGAGAAAACCTACAAGAACCTATACAATTCTTTTAATTGTTGAGAATTTTTATCATTAGTAACTCTTCCAACCTGCATATGCAATTATTATAAAAATAAAAAGGAATTTGAACCATTAACCTATGTTTTTTAGACTAGTATTATACCATTGAAACTTATATATTTCTCCTAATGAAAATTTGATAACTTACTTGATGGACCATATGAATATGATGTGACCCCCATCTTGTTATAAGTATAATTTTTAACCTACAATGTCAACCCTCCATCTCTTTATATTAATTATCAAACAAATTATAGGTATATAGCTAGTATTGTAGGTGTTAATGATGGAAACGACACCTTTCTAATTCCTACAACACGTGTTATATGAATTACTGAACCATGACAATCTTGTAGCTAGAACAGAGAAAAAGATGGCTATATAGATCCAAAATTTCATCTAATCTATCCTTAAGTATTCCCTTAACCATCATCCCTAACTAAAAATGATTGACACCAAATGAGGTAACATATACTACCTTGAATAATGGACATTGCAAAGGAGGCCAAGTTGTCATTTATTTTGCACTAGTGGAGCATATGAAGGAAAATGGTTGTGATCAACCAAATATTCATACTAATTACAATCCTTTTATGAATGGATTTCACAAGGAAAATGTCTTGATACAAATAAGGAGGTTGAGAGGGTATACCATGAAATTGATCACATGCATGCATGTATATTAGCCTATTGTGCTGGTGGATGACATGAAGTTAAATTATATTGTAATAACCATGGCTTATAATAATGCATTGATTGTGAGGTTTATTTGTAGAAGGATGGGGGCAGTGAGTTTCTTTCAATGGATTCAAGTGCATTACTAGTAATTAATTTTACCTTACCACCTAAGGGATTCCATTTTCATCTGAGGTTAGATGTTAAGGTTACAATATCCTAACATAGTATTATTTCTAGTCGGAATCTACTGCATTTATACCTAGGTCATGGATTTACCGGTTACTTGATCAAATTACTTATATATCATTCAAGGTCCCTTGTCATGCATAAGTAAGGATACCATAAGGATAAGATAATTGTACTAATTAATTAATGATATATTTCAATAGCCTTTCTTATGATTATACACAAGATATTTTCTCTTTTATCTGCTATTTGTAACTACTGGCCACATCATGATACGAATCATTATTGTTTCTTGCCTTACTAAGTGATCTATCATATGCATTCAAACAATTATTTCAGCTTGTTTTTTTCTTGGTTGGATTTATGATCTCTCTTCTCATGGAGATCATATGAACTAAAATTTCAATGGTGGTATGCCTTAAAAATCTACTTTCTTAATTGGGATATCAATTAGGTAATTACCTGGGATATTAGAATAATGAGAAGAGATATACGATGTTAAATTTAATCTATATGCTCTCCATAATTAAGTTTGACATGAAATATTCATTAATACATTGGTTAAGGTCCTACCTAGAGAAAACCTACAAGAACCTATACAATCCTTCGAAATGTTGAGAATTTTTATCATTAGTACCTCTTCCAACCTGCATATGCAATTATTATAAATATAAAAAGGAATTTGAACCATTAACCTATGTTTTTTAGACCAGTATTATACCATTGAAACTTATATATTTCTCCTAATGAAAATATGATAACTTGCTTGATGGACCATAAGAATATGATGTGACCCCCATCTCGTTATAAATATAGTTTTTAACCTACAATGTCAACCCTCCATCTCTTTATGTTAATTATCAATCAAATTGTAGGTATATACCTAGTATTGTAGGTGTTAATGATGGAAATGACACCTTTCTCATTCCTATAGCACGTGTTATATGAATTACTGAACCATGAGAATATTGTAGCTAGAACAGAGAAAAAGATGGCTATATAGATCCAAAATTTCATCTAATCTATCCTTAAGTATTCCCTTAACGATTATCCCTAAATGAAAATGATTGACACCAAACAAGGTAACATATACTACCTTGAATAATGGACATTGAAAAGGAGGCCAATTTGTCATATATCTTGCACTAGCGGAGCATATGAACGAAAATGGTTGTGATCAACCAAATATTCATACTTATTACAATCCTTTGATGAATGGATTTCACAAGGAAAATGAATTGATTCAAATAAGGAGATTGAGAGGGTATACCATGAAATCAATCACCTACATGCATGTATATTATCCTATTGTGCCGGAGGATGACATGAAGTTAAATAATATTGTAATAAGCATGGCTTATAATAATGCATTGATTGTGAGGTTTATTTTTAGAAGGATGGGAGAAGTGGGTTTCTTTCAATGGATTCAATTCTAGTACTAGTAATCAATTTTAGCTTACCACCTAAGGGATTCCATTTTCATCTGAGGTTAGATATTGCGGTTACAATATCGAATAATAGTATTATTTCTAGTCGGAATCTATTGTATTTATACCTAGGTCATGGATTTACTGGTTATTTGATCAAATTACTTATATATCATTCAAGATCCCATGTCATAAATAAGTAAGGATACCATAAGGATAAGATAATTGCACTAATTAATTAGTGATCTATTTCCATAGGCTCTCTTATGATTATACACAAGATATTTTCTCTTTTATCTACTATTTGTAATAATTGGCTGCATCATGATACGAGTCATTATATTTTGTTGCCTTACTAAGAGATCTATCATATGCATTCAAACAATCATTTCAGCGTTTTTTTTTCTTGGTTGGATTTATGATCTCTCTTCTCATGGAGATCATATGAGATAAAATTTCAATGGTGGTATGCCTTACAAATCTACTTTCTTAATTGGGATATGAATTAGGTAATTACCTGGGATATTAGAATAATGAGAAGAATCTCCATAATTAAGTTTGACATGAAATATTAATTAATACGTTAGTTAAAGTCCTACCTGGAGAAAACCTATAAGAACCTATACAATCCTTTTAAATTTTGAGATTTTTTATCATTAATACCTCTTCCAACCTGCATATTCAATTTTTATAAAGATAAAAAGGAATTTGAACCATCAACCTATGTTTTTTAGACCAGTATTATACCATTGAAATTTATATATTTCTCCTAATGAAAATCCGATAACTTGCTTGATGGACCATATGAATATGATGTGACCCCCATCTCCTTATAAGTATATTTTTTAACCAACAATGTCAGCCCTACATCTCTTTATATTAATTATCAAACAAATTATAGGTATATACCTAGTATTGTAGGTTTTAATGATGGAAAGGACACCTTTCTAATTCCTACAACACGTGCTATATGAATTACTGAACCATGACAATCTTGTATCTAGAACATAGAAAAATATGGCTATATAGATCCAAAATTTCATCTAATATGTCCTTAAGTATTCCCTTAACCATCATCCCTTACTAAAAATGATTGACACCAAATGAGGTAACATATACTACCTTGAATAATGGACATTACAAAGGAGGCCAAGTTGTCATTTATCTTGCACTAGTGGAGCATATGAAGGAAAATGGTTGTGATCAACCAAATATTCATTCTAATTACAATCCTTTGATGAATGGATTTCACAAGGAAAATGACTTGATACAAATAAGGAGGTTGAGTGGAGGTTGAGAGGCAATACCATCAAATCGATCACCTGCATGCATGTATATTAGCCTATTATGTCGGTGGATGACATGAAGTTAAATAATATTGTAATAACCATGGCTTATAATAATGCATTGATTGTGAGGTTTATTTGTACAAGGATGGGGGAAGTGAGTTTATTTCAATGGATTCAAGTGCAATACTAGTAATCAATTTTAGTTTACCACCTATGGGATGTCATTTTCATCTGAGGTTAGATGTTGAGGTTACAATATACAAACATAGTATTATTTCTAGTCGGAATCTACTCCATTTATACCTAGGTCACGGATTTATCGGTTACTTGATCAAATTACTTATATATCATTCAAGGTCCCATGTCAATAAGTAAGGATACCATAAGGATAAGATAATTGTACTAATTAATTAGTGATCTATTTCCATAGTCTCTGTTATGATTATACATAAGATATTTTCTCTCTTATCTGCTATTTGTAACTATTGGTCGCATCATGATACGAATCATTATTGTTGCTTTCCTTACTAAGAGATCTATCATATGCATTCAAACAATTATTTCAGCTTGTTTTTTACTTGGTTGGATTTATGATCTCTCTTCTCATGGAGATCATATGAGCTAAAATTTCAATGGTGGCATTCGTTACAAATATACTTTCTTAATTGGGATATCAGTTAAGTAATTACCTGGTATATTAGAATAATGAGAAGAGATATATGGTGTTACATTTAATCTATATTCTCTCCATAATTAAGTTTGACATGAAATATTCATTAATACATTGGTTAAGGTCATACCTGGAGAAAACCTACAAGAACCTATACAATCCTTTTAAATGTTGAGAATTTTTGTCATTAGTACCTCTTCCAACTTGCATACGCAATTCTTATAAATATAAAAAGGAATTTGAACCATTAACCTATGTTTTTTAGACCAGTATTATACCATTGAAACTTATATATTTCTCCTAATGAAAATCCGATAACTTGCTTGATGGACCATATGAATATGATGTGACCCACATCTCCTTATAAGTATAGTTTTTAACCTACAATGTCAACTGTCCATCTATTTATATTAATTATCAAACAAATTATAGGTAAAAACCTAGTATTGAAGGTGTTAATGATGGAAAGGGCACCTTTCTAATTCCTACAACATGTGTTATATGAATTATTGAACCATGACAATCTTGTAGCTAGAACAGAGAAAAAGATGGCTATATCGATCCAAAATTACATCTAATATATCCTTTAGTATTCCCTTAACCATCATCCCTAACTGAAAATGATTGACACCAAATGAGGTAACATATACTACCTTGAATAATGGACACTACAAAGGAGGCCAAGTTGTCATTTTTCTTGCACTAGTGGAGCATATGAAGGAAAATAGTTGCGATCAACCAAATATTCATACTAATTACAATCCTTTGATGAATAGATTGCATAAGGAAAATGACTTGATACAAATAAGGAGGTTGAGAGGGTATACCATGAAATCGATCACCTGCATGCATGTATATTATCCTATTGTGCCAGTGGATGACATGAAGTTAAATAATATTGTAATAACCATGGCTTATAATAATGCATTGATTGTGAGGTTTATTTGTAGAAGGACAGGGACAGTGAGTTTCTTTCAATGGATTCAAGTGTAGTACTAGTAATCAATTTTATCTTACCGCCTAAGGGATGCCATTTTCATCTGAGGTTAGATGTTGAGGTTACAATATATATTGACCAAACATAGTATTATTTCTAGTTGGTATCTACTGCATTTATACCTAGGTGGATTTACCGGTTACTTGATCAAATTAATTATACATCATTCAAGGTCCCATGTCAATAAGTAAGGATACCATAAGGATAAGATAATTCTACTAATTAATTAGTCTATTTCCATACTAGACTCTCTTATGATTATACACGAGATATTTTCTCTTTTATCTGTTATTTGTAACTACTAGCATGATATGACTTATTACTGTTTCGTGCCTTACTAACAGATCTATATTCATATGCATTCAAACAATTATTTCTTGTTTTTTTCTTTCTTGGTTTTATGATCTCTCTTCTTATGGAAATCATATGATCTAACATTTCAATGGTGGTATGCCTTACAAATCTACTTTCTTAATTGACATATCAATTATGTAATCAGGGATATTAGAATAATGAGAAGAGATATACGGTGTTACATTTAATCATGTGATGACAATCTATAGCCTCCACCTCATTTATGTATTTGCATTGTTCAATGAACCATTTTAGTGGTGGAAGTATAGTAGTTTTTACAGATGCCTGCATGGGAATTTCTATTTAATTAGGTCATTCGAGAGTCAACGACAAGTGGCATATGAAATTATTGAACCAAGTGATCTCTAATAATGTTATGGCCATTGCACTGCACCTTTGACTAATTTACTCATTCCAAAGTGATATTTCTCTAGCTCTAAAGGAAATGAAGTTTCCCATACCTTCCAAAACATTAAATGAGGTGATCGAAGCCAGTTCTAACTCCTCCTAAAAATACATTGATATATTTAAATGGTGGTGACAACTTTAACATATTGATCTCCTATCATACTAACAACATATATTAGTTAGTATACAGGTTGGGATATCTCCACATTAGAAAGATATGTATATTTAACCCATAGAGCCTCCCTACGATGTAAGTTATAAATGATCCTTGACAAGCAATAGAATAGAAGCTAAAAATGCTTATGCAATAATTAAAATAAGAATATAAGAAACTAGGGCTCCCTAGCGCCATCCCCATACCATATTCTATAATAATGTTTATCCCAAGGGGGTATTCCTATGAGTCTAACAAGTAGCAATATTATATTATACCTAGGATTATAGGCTCATGTTGTGGTTATACATACAACAAATTTTCAGGCCCATATTAAGATGTTATAGATTCATGCATATTCTCTTTTTAGTCTTTTTTAGTTTTTAGGTTTTTGAAAAAAAAGGAGTAAAAAATGGGCCGATTTCATCTTGTGGAGGCCGCATTCTTCATTTGTTGGCTGAGGTTGGACTGCGTCATTCGTGACATCATCTGGAGAGGACATACTCTTGTTTGTGAGGACGACTTACTTTCTGTTGGCCGCTTATAGTTCCACATCTATAGCGATCTCCACGCTTCATAAAAAAAGCGTTGTTACAGCCAAAAAGGGTTGTTACAGCAAAAAAGGGAGTTGCAATCCATATTGACACCTACAAGAATCTACTATCGCTTTGTTGAGTAATCTCATTGTAGTCTTCCTTCTTTTTACAACTATGCATAACGTTTTTGGGTAGTGAAGGAGGGCATTGCAGAATAATAAGGGAGTCTGAGAAGAAGACGATTTGGGTTGTTTTGAGGAGCTGGAAGGGCAGGGAAGACACCAAAGAAAAATCGAGACACCAAAGCTAACATCCATAATTCATTATGCACGCCTAGGAAGCTACATGTTAGAGTTAAAGTAATTTCAAAATTTCTTTTCCACCTTACAACTACTGTTACAGTCATTGTAAACTCAAATTTATATGAATATGATATTTAGGGTTTGTTTTCCTTGTTATTTACGCAAATCAATCTCTATTGCATTTATTGTTCACTATTAGCGTTACGAAAATCAAGATCTGAAAATTTTAGTCTATTAATATACAAGCCAAACTTTACACATATGATGGCGTTGATTTGTGTACAGACTTCAAAACCCTTGAGATCGGAAACAAACTCTCTGAGTTAAACAACTTTTCGCATTGTCTAACTTTCTTCTGCAGTGTAATTCTAGGTTTCCGCCCGTTCCCTTCCGCAGTGGAATTTTTTTCAGAAGGCAAGAATCAGAAGTCAGCTTTTCGACTTTCAACGCTTCCGAAACAAGAGTTTCAGCACACCGCTTCTTCCCCGCTGTCGATCTCGGTCGTTGATCTATCAATTTTTCGGCCATCCTAAGTGTACGGTACAACTTACTTTTTCACACAGCAAAATGGGTTTCTAATTGTTCAATCAATGTCCCCACCAAATCAACGGTGGATTTCAAAATTTATTAAGCGCATTCCATAGAATATCGCACACATGAAATTGTTTTCAATGCTTGCAACTTCTCCCGACAATATCAACTATAAACCGTCGATCTTCCCCACGATCGATCCCCACTCTACGATCTTGTTTTATTTGAGAGTTTGGTTAAGGTTTAACCCTCTACAAAGCTTCACTTAACTGATCACTTACATGATTAATTCTTCTCTGCAATTCAGAAACTATGGAAATCCAAAGCCACAGATTTTATATACATGGTTATATGGAATGAATGCAAGATTAATTCATACTTCTACAGAACTATATGAAGACATGAAATCCATCAAAACCACACGCAGAGTCTAATCCTCTGTTCTTTATTCAATGAACCGGAAATTCAAATACACACAGAGAATTCTACTTGTTCACTCCTCACTCACTCTTCTGTGCACCTCTCATTCCTTCATTCATGCTATGTGGAATTTATATCCCTCTCAAGATCTATGAGCTAATCAAAGCTTCTTTTAGCTATCCTCAAACCTCTATGACCTATCCTAAGGTCTGTGAGCTAACCTAAGCTTCTGTTAGCCAACAAGATCTGTAAGATAACTAAGATGCTAAGAAAATAACTCAAACTGATTTAAATACAAGAGGATTTTGTTTCTAGATTATATAACAAAGGATTACAGTACTTATTGATCTCTACTAACCCTATGAATCACAACTAACTCAATCCTAATTATTACATGTGGAAAAGGATCTAGATTCCTTATCCATTTTATTCATCTTTTACAAAATAAAGCAAACTACAAATATACGTGACCCTAGGTCTCTTAACATTTCCCCTGGGACTTGACCTTGTGAATTCATGAATGAATTCACCCTCTTGATCCTTTGCTCCTGCATCAACATACCAGCAGTACATTGAATACAAAAACCAACTAAGACTATTTGGCACATCTCAGTGGTATTTTTGACAAGTGTTTTAATGAAATCCCTTAACCAAATTACATAAGCAAATAATCCGAAAAAAATCAGCAGGATTTGATGGGGGTCATTACAGTTTACTATTCAAAGCATATTCCCCTTGTATAAAAATCGAACCCTCTCACTTCCTTTAGATAAAGCTTGTTCATTGGTCACTGTCTAATCATGTTGTGTGGAGATGAGAATTGTGTGAATGCGCAAAGGAACCATGCACCACTCTCATTTTTGTACACAATGGTTACTTGTGTTTTTCCATCAGGCCTCAACCAAGAGTAGGTTCCATTCTGTCTTACCTCTATGAGATTTTCTCCCAGCTTGGTATCCAACACATGGGTGAGAGGAATCAACTCAGGGGTTTCATTAGTTACATAACTACTCAAATAAAGGGTAGAGATCCACGTACTATACCTCACACAGACTTCCATCCATACTAACAGATCACGACCTAGTCAAGCAGTACACAATTAGGTTGCCAACAAATTTACACACCCTCACGACACCCTTAGTAACCCACAGTAGGTCATGTTACCTTCATACACAGGCTTGGGACCCTTCACAGTCCTCAAGGAACTTTCATCCAGTCACAACAGTCCTAGCAGGCTTAAGACATGTCACAACAACCCTTAGCAGGATCAAGACAAGTCATGGTTTTCTCTAGAAAGCATTAGCATAATTTACACATATGAAAATGACACAAACAGGAAACACAGACTGAATATGAACACTGTGATGAATCTTAGAAACTCAAAAAAATAGTTTTCATTTTCACTTCCAAGAAAGTTTACAGAGCTACAATCCAAGCACAAAGGCTTCAAAAATGAAAGTTGAACCCTTCCTTCTCTGTAGAGGTTACATTTATAGTGCAATTTACCCCCGAGACGTATCTCGAAACAAGGCATCAAAATTAGTTACATTGCGGGAATCAAACCCAAAAGTACATCCTAAATCCCAACAAAATCTGATGTGGAAGATGCACCGTGCCCACAAATCATTTTGGGAAGGCACGCTATGCTGCGCGTGACCAATCAAAAAGGAAAATCTCGACATCTAGGGATTTATGGCCCGCTTGATGAAAACAACAACTCCAAGCATATTTTTAACATACTACGGTTGACTCAACTGCTGGCGGGCCTTTCAAGCTGATGATTGCTCACTCTATGTATATCTTTCCACTATTGATCTATGGGGGTGGTCATCTCAAATAGCTCCTTTAGGATAACATCTAGTTAAACGAGGGGGCTATGGCTAATAAAAGGGAGATATTATTTGACAGTCATGAATTGAACCAACAACTCAAAGTCCTCGTTGAGTTTATCGATGATTATATTACCTCTCCCTTTAGCCCACCATTCATACCCTCAAAATTTGCATGGTTTTCTCTTTCCTGGTTCATCAATTCAACGTATTTTCACTGAGAGTTCTTTCCTAGTGCAGTATCCATTGTTCAAATGTGAATGCATAGATGTACACAAGAAGAATGGAATGAAATTTGATGAAATTGGTTTCACCATGGTGAATCTGAAGAGATGCTTGAGTAAGGATAGAGTGCAAGATGATCCACTTATTCTAGCATCACAAGCGAAACAGGTATTTTATGTACAAAATTCGGTAGAGAATGACTAGTGTGTAGTTTTTACATGCCCTATAAAGGGACCAAGAAATTGTAATAGATATGAATTGGAGTATGCAGATTTATCAAGTGTTGTAGATTTTGAAGGGACGAAATGCAAAGAGGATGAAGATATAGGTGATGGTGGCATGGATTATGTTCGACAATATTGTGAAGGAACATGGTTGGATGTTGTTCAGTAAGTAGCATGCATGATTTATTTATCAGTTCTCATTTAAGTTGTATCTGTGAAAATTTATATCTTAGATTATTACTTGGATTTACCTTTCATGCATATATTTTTTGTTCTGCTACTATTTATGCATGGATCTATATTTTTTATTATGTTATGTAACTTTCATTTATTTTTACAATAGATAGATTAGGTGTGGGGAATTGAGAGTGATGTGAGGGTGGGGAGGGGCCATATGAGATTCAACCTTCACATTGTTGGCCATGTTTAGTAGAGAATAAGATATTCTTGAAACCAAGAGAAGCTCATTCAAGTATTTTGATTTCATTTTTTTATAATTTCATATATGTAATGCCTTTTTTTACATATATATCAATCGCTTATATGAACATACCATTTTGACATGATATATGCAGGTCTTCGCAATGGAAAGGAATATAATGAAAATGTGTATCGTTCTCTAATGCATATTTGTAAGTTATCACCATAACGAATTTGTCAATTAGATATCTGATTGTCGTTTCATTGAATATAATGTGTTGATTTGTTAATTTTAAGTACAATTTTACTTGTCTATTTTAAGAATTGATTTTATCACACATTTGTTGAAGGAAAAAAATTGATTACAGGATAACTATTGACCACAGGAAGGTAATGTAATGAACAATATTGAAAGTATTTAATTACATCATATTTATTACAACCATAATCATAACTAATTGATGGTGTAACAACTAATTTGTGTGAAATATTTGTGTAAAGCATAGAGGACGCCAAGATCACCTGACATTATTGGCATTAGAGATGAACTTTGAGGTATAGATCCTTATTATCAATACAATTTCAACATTCTTTGGGAGTATCACCTATAGGTTTCCTTTTAGGCATTGGGAGTATCACCTATAGGTCTCCTGAAGCTGGTCTGACCACTATTAAATGATTTTACATAATGTAGTTAGCAATCCCATTTACTACTTTTTAGTTGTTTGTGGCCATTGGTGGTAAATTCATTTTATTTTAAGACATTAATACCAAACTATATATGAATTGTATCCGTCCTTTTTGCTAAAAGGTGAGAAATTGAAGCACTTGTAGAATATTTCAAAATTTCTCCAATATATGTTTTTTGTAAATAAAAGGATTGTATTACTGCATACTCACTTAATTACATTCCGAATAATAGATCCAGAAACCACCTACCCAATTCTGACAAGATTTACATTTGTCCCAAAATAGAACCACCCATCCCTAAACAAAACAGCCAAATTGTTCATGAAGTGCCCCCTCTTGATTACACACATAAGTTTCCCATAAAGGAAACACTACAACAACCACTAACGGATGACTGAACAAGACATAACAAAACAACCTGATTGTTCATGCTGTGCCCCATCCTTATTACATACATAAGCGGCCTATAAATGTTATCACTAGTGGAACCAGTAATAGTAAATTGAACAAGAAATAACAAGATCATAAACATAGGGGCCTCAAACCCAACCCTGGGTGGAAACTCCCAAAGAGGATCGTTTGGTTTGCTTCATCTTCCCAGAGGGATCCCTGACAGTCATGTCGATTGACTTGGCCATGCTCGTCCCTCTGACCGCATCCTTCTCCATACTCGGGTGGAATAATTGAATCCCCATCTTTGTGGCCGTGAGGTCTATCTTTCTGTGCATTAGCCGGCAATCGAAGTTGTGATCCTTCCAAACTCTCACAAGTTCTTTACCACTTGTCGTTTTGCAATAGTGGTAAGCGAAGAGTGTGCTATCAAGTTCATGTTAACCTAATAGAGCATAATCAATCTATCATAGGCCACATCCCTCCCATCTGTATTTCCAGGGTCTCCAACCAAGGTTCAACCTCACAGTGCAACTCCTCCTGGGGCATGGCCTTAGCTTTGTCCCATAAACAATCTTCAACTGATTCATTTTCGTTGTGTGTCGCCAGAGGAACAAAGTCTTTGAAGCAGTCAGCGGACTCCTATGCTTGCATCTAGGCTCTAGTCACACGACCCTTGTCAATATTGTCATCTGAGACTTCCCCCAAACCCAATATTCCCTTGTGAGAGCATTTGGGATCCATGGTGGAGATAGACTCTTTAGCAAGCACCAACGCTTCAAAGCAAAAAACACAATCACGAGCCCTTTCAACACAAAATACATAAAAGAGGTCATTGAGCAAAGGGTGGAGCTGCTTCAAAATATAAGGGTAGAGGCCACCTCACCATCATAATAGTTCTATACTCGACCTTCTCCATCCTGGCGTCATCCTGGATTGGTGTCCTCTGAGCCTTAAAGACTATATCTTTCCTATGTTGTGAATCTCCCTTATCCATCCCTTCGGGCCTGAAACGGTACTTCCCACCATGTGCTCAGGCATGGGCGAAAAATATATAGCATGCGACAGAGTATTTAATGTTGTTGCAACAACTTTATGGGCCATTGGATCTCAAATGGGGCTAGGATCCTCATCTGCAACCGTACTCACCAACACGTGCTCATGCGTGACCCAAATATTACACAAATATTAGACAAATATTATCGTCAGTGAGCTGGATTACACAATGATTCCATTCCCAACTTCTGCTATTAACCCGCTTGCTATCTCATCGGCGAAATCGTCTAACAACCATCAGATCTATATCGACGGTGGACTTAAATTGTTATAGGGAGTATTTTATAAAGTATCTCACCAGTCATGAATTTCTTCTATCACACTAGTTCGCCCAGTGAAATATTTCTTCGTTGTTGATCTACAGCAAGATCGTTCTTAACCTTTAATCTTCTTCATCCTTGCAACGATTAGTTTCCAACTTCACAACAGATTCACCTTTAACTTTATCACTATTTAGTCAGCGAAATTCCTCTTTAGCCGTTGATCGACTCACCTCTTGATAACCATCGTTGACTTGTTAACCGATCTCTCCTAGGCTGTGGATTTGCCACACAATGCAAAGCTAAAAGTGACTTACTATGTGTAATTGTCAATATTCAAGAAATGTTTTTCATTCAACTAACCATACATTCAACGTGGTCACAAGATATGATTCAAATGGGAAATTGCTTCCAAACTCAATCAATAAACTCAATTAACCCAAAAATAAAGGCATACGATCTTATTTCATAATGGTCCTTTATCTAAACCTAAATACAATGGATCGATCATTACAAATAGAGACCTCTCTCTCTCTCTCTCTCTCTCTCTCTCTCTCTCTCTCTCTCTGTGTGTGTGTGTGTGTGTGTAAACTCTGAGCTTGTTCCTCTTGATCAAACCTTCCTCGAGGTAACTAAGCTCCAATAAGCTACCTAAAAGCTTCTGCGAGCTAACAAGCTCTGTAAGCTAAATCTAAGTTATCCATCTAAATGACTCAACTGGATTAAATAAAACTCTTACTCTGTTTTCCAGATCCTTCAAAGAAGGAACAAATTCCTTATTCGACTCTACTATCCTCTATGACTTACTATGCTTGATATATGTTATTTTCCAGTAAGTTAACAAACAACTAACTTTATTTTTGATTATTGTGGTTTTTTTACTTTTGGAAAATTATTAATGAAAACTGTCAAGGATTAGAGTGAAGAAGGAATATCTTGCATGTGGATCATTTTTGCATTCATAGTGACTTATGAGAATCCTATACGTTGGGTATTTTTCCCTGCATTAATATTTGGTAAGCATTAACATTTTGTTGACATCATGCTTGTGTAATAGTTAATTGATTGAACACCTTACAAATTGGGGTGATATCATATGATATTTGTTTAAGATGTACTTTATAATTGTATAAATGGTAATTGAAAGGATATTTATACTATTTATTTGTGCTACATATTTTAGAATGGGAAACGTATTAACTTTGATTTTGACTTTGGGTGCAGAGAAAAATTAGTGGATTATGCTCTTGCCTCTGGAAAAATCTAAGAGGGAGAAGGTTTTAAATACATTAAGGAGTGCTTTGAAAATGGCACACTTCATGTCATTGTCCTTTTGAGTGATGGTGGTGTTCATTCATAAATATATTAGTTGCAAGTATTCTATATCTATAAATGCATTATTATGAGTTCTTTATCTTAGAAAAGATTATAGATTTATCCATGCTATGCAATTTTTAATCTTTGTATTTCTCCATAGTGCAGTTGAATGCTTTTTGTATCACCAGACTGGATTGAGTTGGGTCTAAATATGTTATAATTGTAGAACCCATTTATCTACTGACATATATTTTAAGATAACGCTACTCTTACATGGATCCATCAAGCAACCTTTAGAAAAGATGTTTGTTCTTATCCATGAAAAATTGAAATTCTAGTTAGATGTTCACTTCTAGAGTATGTGTATGAACTTGAATGCCAACTTTGTCCTGCAAAACGTTTTTGTATTACTGTTTTCTTAATTGAATAAATGCTGCATATGAAACCTTTCAAGTTCATCCAAATTATAAGGTCAGAGCCATTCAGACCACTTTCTTAGGTCTCTTGAGTCATAAACAAATTTGGGATTATTAGTCTTTTCTTAGAATTACAAATGATGCAATCTTGGTGTTAATATTTTCCCCTTTCCCCAATTATTAAAGGGTTCTAGCTCAATGTTAGAGCGCCTGCTTTACAACCAGGAGGTTGAAGGTTCGATACATTTGTGCCCTAATGATATTGCAATATTGATGTTTTCTGATGCCATCAAAAACCTCTCAAGGTGATCTGTAAAGATTTTAGAATTAATATGCCAGGATGAAAATATAAGGAAATTGCATAATTGCATACAAGAGTGCATATTGGGGGTTGATCAATGATTACATCAAAGAACACAGTGTTGCGATTAGCATATCGATCATTTCATCAATACCATCAAATCTTTGAGGGAACTGTACATAACAAGTTTTCTTCCTAAGAGCATTATCCATTAGAAAACACATTGCCTCACGAAGAGCTTTGATGTTGTTTATATAATGACCATAGTCAAGATTCAAGAGAAAGAGGCCATTTGTGAGGACAAAAGAAACTCGGACCTAATTAGATAAATGGGATAGCAATCATCAACATAATGAATCGCAAAATTTATAGTAGGAAATGAGCAAAAAACAAAAACAATGTATACTTAGCAAGGAATATACCAATGGATTCATTGCACCATCTTTCTTGTGGTGTTGGAAACCAGGCCTCTTTTCACGGGATACATAAACTAACCGTAGTAATTCATTGGCATCATTGTCAACTCCCCCACTGTGACCTAAGAAACCTGGAGTGGAAAGTAAAAATTTTAGTAAAACTAATTTACTCTATTTGAAACATATGTAGATGCATGTTAACAAATGGAAAAGAAATTTATGATCAATACTGCTTATAGACTACAAAGGAAAGATAAGAATACAGGATTAAAGACAAGCATGTGATACCTGGATTGTTACGGAGAGAAATTCCTATGGCTTGGGGTACCACAACAGACAGCTAGACTCCAGAAATCAATCTTCTCCAATATGCAATAGAAATAAACAATCT
>LPNX011015596.1:133404-216808 GCA_001517045.1 Pseudotsuga menziesii
CTATGTACGCGACTATCGAGGGAATATCCGCATATGTACGCGGTTATCGGGGAAAAAGCCGCGTATATCAATATTATAATGTTTTTTGGGGATGATTAAGGTAACATCAAAAGATATAAAGTGGTCCAAAGGGGTTAATGAGTCTGCAGCGGGACAAGGGAAGGCCATACAATGTGTGATTCACCTAGTGTGGTGAAATCCGCTATAACATGGATCATCCCAGGATGGTCTCGAGTGTTGTTGCATGGCCATGGAGTCCCATCTTGCATGGTCCATCCCTCCTTAGGCATTTTTTGTGCTTTGGCCACAAGAGCATTAATTTGGATCTTGTACTCTTCAGATTCCCTTTGAAATTGGGAAAAAGATGGAAGATGTCAAGGGCAAGAAAAATCAATAGACCAACAGAAGTAGCACTTCCAATTTGGAGAGTTTAATGTGCACTTTCCTTCATTTCTCTCCATTATTTATCCTTCAAATAATCGATGGTTGGTGAAGATGAGAGAAAAGCCGTATTTTTTAAGAAATGTTAGGATCCCACAAGTAAAAGAAATGACATATATGTTTCAAGAGTGAATCTGACAGTATTGAAGTTTGCAGAGCATTGGTTCAATGAAAAAATACAAAATAGACTTAACTCAAACTATCTCTGGCACATTCAAACCGAACCTATGCAAAAGTACATGTCTAAATTATATTCTTCAACGCTGTGCCATAGGGTAGGACTCACCACATGGTTCTAATAATGCACTAAAGGGAGGAGCACCAAAAACATGGAATGCCTGAGGTGAAAAGGTTGGAAAACAGTGTAAGAAATTCTACTATCTAAGTATACAAAGGCATTGTGATCAGATCTCCATCCATATGTTAACGTTGGCCATCAAAAATCCAGGCTCTTCCTCTGACCCTCCCACAAGTGGAAGAAGATCCAAAAGGGAGCTTAAATAGAAAAATGCATAGATAAATAATGCATTGTGGAACCAATCCATGTTAGATGGCTCCATTTAAAACGGTGCCTTCCAGTTATCTTAAGTGTGAATATTTGAATTCTGCATTTATTATATAATCAATTTGTAAGACAATATTCCCATACTTTTGGAAAAGAAAGGAAATGAACTTGTATGAACCTATGTAGGAACCAAGGACCTCCTCATATATTTATATGGGTCTGAGTAGCAATTCAACAATTAAAAGAATGAAAAACTCTTTGTTGTATTTATAAAGCCAATGAGCAGAAGAAAAAAAAAGTTTCAGCAACTGCACTAAAATTCAAAGCAGGCCATTGATTAAAAGACACACTATCAGAAGAAAAAAATTCTCGGTCAGAAGATTATTAATCCAGGCATTTCACGTCTCATGTTATCACTCCCTTTCTGATTATTCATGAGTCCTTAGTCTCACGGTTTACATTTTATGTATTGGAAAACAAAATATTCACCATGCACTATGGTAGTATTGAATCAATTATAAATCTAAATCCCAAAAACATGAAACAATCTTATGTGCATATCTCTGACAGATGGTGAAATATCCAGAAGAGCGCATGTTTATTCAAATTGAAATGATATTTTTCATCATTTAAGCATATTGGTGGAAAAAGTGTGGTGAAGCAAGAAAATTTCAATATAACAAGTTACAGTCACTCACAGTTCGATAAGGGAACGAGGTCACATGTCTGCCATCCACATTCATATGATATCCTTCTAATCCTTCCCTTAAAGTAAGTATGAACAAGTGATCCTCTGCAAAGGGAAATGGCCAATTCATTGTTGGCTTCATTTCACGACCAATAAACTGATTCAACCACCATGTTGTCTTAGATTCTTTAGGTCCTTCGTCATCATCTCGAATCCATTTTCACATTTGACAAACCCATCAACTGTCAGCATGGATACAATGTTAATAGTAAATACTTTGGATCTTAGCTCACAGAAAATGTAGTTATATAATAAGCAAACATCTATAGAAAATTAGTGGTAGAAAGAAATTTGGAAGTATGAAACATTGAAATTCATTCAAAGACTTGAATGGTCGACTAGAAACACATTCACAATCAAGAGAACAAAAAAAAGGTTGAAAAATTCTAAAGAATTCATTCTTGTTTCCTCTACGGTGGTTAAATTCCCTTTTGATAAGATAGATTTAACTCCTTGTCGTGGTTCTAGCTTGTGGCTGCCTGCCCAGATTATTCAAGGAGCATTTTTAGTTTGTATTTGTTTATCAAGGCTTGTCATTTTGGGATGACTCACAAGTTTCACTCACGAGTGACTGACTTTTAATTTTGGGAAACAATGTATCTTTTCTTGCATTAATGCATAGAAAAGAATATGTATAATCATATAGCATGGAGCTAATGCATGAATATATGGATTACCCCACCCTACACAGGAAATGACAGAAAACATATCCACTTTGGAACCAATTTCAATAGAGTATTTCCTGACAATATCTATCCTAAATGAAACAGTGAAAACTATATTGCTAAATCTGATTTGAACCAAATTCATCCATGTGAAGCAATTTGTCTTCACCATTAATAATTTCCTTGCATTACCTTTTCCACAAGAGGGAATGTCGGTCAATCTTGTGGCGTCCTTGCCTGCCTATTCATCCATCTGTCTCCAATCCTTTCCAATGGCGAGGGAAACAGACAAGATGCGATACTCCATAGAATCTTAGTCCCAGAAAGTTCAGGCTACCTTACTGAAACTTGCCCTGCTTGAAATTCTATGCAAACCCATAAGATTACCTTTCACCTCTTTACGGACTAGATATTTGAATTTGAACCTGACAAAAATGTATTAGATGAGCCACAACGAAAGGAAACTCTATTCGCCATTAATAATTTCCCTGTAGCATGTATTCTACTCTATTACATGCCTACCACTACAGTCACCTTTCAGCCTTGGATTGACATGCATACATTGGGCGGTTCCTTGCCATCAACTGCCTTGAGACCTTGCAACTCAAGCATGAACTAAGATACAAATGTAGAAGGCTCATCATCTTTGAGTCTAGAGATTTTAGATGAGTAATCAATGTGAGCCTTCTGAGGATTCCCTATCAATGTTATGGAAGAACCCAATGTCAATCCATAGGGAAGAAGCATGATGTGCCCAGAATTCTCCAATTTCCTAGCCAGTCAAGGATATTGATTGAGGGCAAGGATGCACTGCTCCTTCTCCCAGCTACCCCCCAATGCTTTGGTTTCCGTGCAAAACAATAACTTCTTATGCTTCTTTCCATGCTTTCAGGCCAATGACCCAAGCATCCTTTGCCATCCTTTGCAACTCAGACAACTCTTTTTTTTCATTCATTCGCTTTAGAATGGTTGCAGATATTCACCCATATTCATCCTTGACAGGCTTATTGATTGAAACAGTTCATGTCGATAATCTGAATGATTCTATGTGAGGTCTCTGCAGAGCATTCTTACTATGGCTGTCATATACTATTTTATGACTCGTATCCTTCTAAAATAATGACCTGAATAAAGGCTTGTATTGTTCCTCCTTCTCTCCCAAACTCTCTCTAATTAAGCCATCCAAACTCGTTGTCCTCTCATCTGCATTGAAGATTAGACGGGCTCCAAGAAACTGGAATAATTCTAAGGATACAAATAGTAAAAATAGGCATGCAAACAACAACATGATATGTGTTAATTTCAACCACCCTCCTCCATTAGAATCCAATTTCCCTTTCTTCATTGAAAACGGCCCTCTAGCTTCTATCCAAGCACCGTCACTGATCAAAATTCACTACCCAAACCTCCAGCCTTGTAAAAATTCTACTGTTTTATAATGATGGTATTATTCAATGACCTGAAGGTTTTCTACGGCTTGAAAACCACATCAACAGACAGTTTCTAGCAATGGATTCAGCTGTCAGTACTATGTAATAGAAAACCCAACTCCAGGTCTGCAAAGAAGGTCAAAACAGGAAAAGTATGTTGCTTCCTCCACATACTATAGAATACCAAAACGATTATGAACGGTAGTTGTGGAACATGACCAACAAAACGAAAAATGAAGGGGACGATCAGAAAGGCATGCCCACAAATACAAACGCATGAAGAAAAATCAAAATTTTAAAACAGGAATCACACGGTCCGACAACTTCCAGCCAATATTTCAAATAGTTTAAAAACAGAAAAAGTGGAAAAAGGTCCCAGCAAGAGGACGATGAAGATGTAAACTGTTGTTGTAGAAATCAAGGAAGGAAGGAGAGTAGAGTCTCTAGGAAATAAAATTAGTGTCTAATAATATTCCACAAAACATACCAATAAAAACTGAAAAACCTGTAGAAATCTCACACCAACATAAAGGCGAAAAGCTTGTGGAAACAAAATTGTTGCCAGTAATTGGGGAAAACCCAAACAATCAATGGTCAACTTGGGAAAGTCAATCACTACCTCCGAGCCTAAGCCAAGAGAATGATAGTTTTCTCTAAAGAAAGTAATTCCCATATCAATGGACAACAATAATTCCAAGAATTAGACAATTCATTATGTCTGGGCCTGTATGCAACACGACAGGATTTTTTTTCAAACCCCAACCAAAGTCGAAATAATAAAAAATCAACCCTAGGAAGCAACAACGACTTTTTAAATCCTGGGAGATCGATCTCACCTAAAGAAAATTCCTCTTTCGGTTCGACCAAATTATTTCTGGGCATATTCTTCTACTTGTATCCCTAGTCGACGCTACCGGATTTATTTAAGGATTTTGACACAACTTTGCCATTGATGAACTTAGCAAACGAAACCCCTAGCATTTACACCCTGAGATCAGTTGGAGGGAATAAAATCTGAGATTATGGCACCTCCGAACATTGCTTTTCTTTCAAACCAGTGTTTCTACCTCTGCAGGATTGGAACCACGACCTTTCGAAGAAACTATCGAATATGAAACCGTCGGCTACCGCGATCACTACTGAAGATGAAAACTGGAAACCGACTATACGACAGAAATTTTTGGAATCAGGATTTCTTACAGGTGGCATTTTATAATTTTTGATATACACATGGCGCATTTTTATTGCATAGATGGATGGCAATGCTACAGTGGTCTAAAACTCAACTTCTGAGAGAAAAATGCCTTACGACGTAATTAAGCGGGTTTTTCTCTTTGTTTCTACTTCTGTATGATTTAGCTCATTTATGTACAATAAATTTGTTTGATCTCATGTCAAGTAAATTTGTAGAGGTAGATTATGTATTGTCACTCAAAATAGAGATACTTCAAAGCCTTTCCCAACAAAGCCCCAAACCAAATAAGTAAACGAGGATTTTTTTTTTAAGCAGAAGAGGGTTTTTACAACATTAACATAAATTGGGGTAAAGATAATGTATTATCCTTCATATGTGTGTTTTAATATTTATGCATTGTATCCAACATGTTTTAAATTTAAAAACACCTTCTAAATTAAAAATAACATTGTTTTTAGCAGGACGTTGCTACCTAGTAGCTATTGTTTAATAAATTGGGTAGGTGTACTAACTTTTACGAGTTTGCAACTTAACACCTTTAGTGAGAATAGTGTTATGGGTTAGAGTTTGCAACTTAACATCTTTAGTGAGAATAGTGTTATGGGTTAGAGTTATGTGATGGTTGCATCGAGGCACTCTACCACCCAGTATGAGGGAGATCTTGTAAGGTTACGTGGAAGATCTTGTAACATTTGTCCATATTATGTGGTAATGTTTGTTACTAACAAAATAATAAAAAATAAAATGTTAATTATCGGTCAAAATTAATGCTGGCCACAAAAACAACCTAATATAGGGGAGATGTTGTAATGTTCATACCTAATATGTAATGTCCTCTTCCAAATAGGCCTTGAGGCCCAAAACCGCTAACCTATGTGATTCCTGTGGGTTCGAGCGGTTACTGACAGCTAGGGAATCAGCTAAGGACTGATGCCATCCATAGAAGATCTAGGGCATCATCATTAGGTCAAGAAGGGCCACCGGTGCCAAAGGCCACCTTCGTGCATGCCATCCAAGCATTATTTAATGATGCATGCACTCTTTAAGTCTCCATCCGCATGCATGCAAGTCAACGAAAAATTAGAAGATAAAGTGACCTAATTAGGTCAAAGATTAGGGTTTTCGCAGTTGAATGTTATAAATAGAGGATAAAGCGAAAGGAGACTTCACTTTTGATTATGATTTTTTTGGGAGCTCTTGGATAGCAGCACAGCGTGCCGCACAGCAGTTGGGGTTGGAGACGGAGTCTTCAGCTAATGGGATTTCGGCAGTGAAACATTTGTCCTAGTCTTATTCCGGATAAGCCATACAGGTTCACCACTTGTTCTTTATTCATTCATAAGTTATCCAGTATATGGTATAGATCGTTGCAGGGACACGTGTGCAGCCATAAGGGGGGGGGTTTCAGCCAGAAATCCCTAATCAGTTGTTGGGCCTTCAGATCTCAGCTTTACTCCAAAACTCATGCACCCTTCTCATCATCAGCATCATACTCCAGTACCCGATGATTATCAGATCCGTCCATGCTCATCCGGAGCAGTTATCAGCAGTTTCGGGATCCCAGGGGCATGAGCAGCTGTCTCTCTGGAGCAAGTCTCTATCCTTCCTAGAGGTCTCAAAAATCCCGTATGTACCAGGCATTCTCTCCGGCACGGAAAGGCTATCAGTCCTGCAAATCGACAGCTTCATCGGACACCTCCTTCATTGAAAGTGTCACCCTTTTCTGACTGGGGTTCTTGCTGCTGGGGGTTCACCGGAAGCAGAAGAGATCTGCCCATCTCCAATCCAGTTCTCGGTGCTTGCATACTTTCTCCGAAGCAGTTTAGCCAGCTTATCAGTGGTAAGTGTTCATTCTATCTCACAAACCCTAACCCTATTTTTTGCTATAAAATAGGGATTTTTGCATGCCCAGTTGTATCAGCGTATTTGCGTAGAAATAGAAAATATCGAGATTTGGGATATTTCAATGGTATCAGATCTATTTTCTTAGCCAGTTGTGGGCTTAAGAAATGAAAAGTAGATGAATACAGAAGGAGACCCTTTTGTAACCTATAGGGGGAGGAAGAGTAGATACACAAAAGAATTCGAAGATATCCAACTAGAAGATACCAATTCAGACATGGAACAAACAGGTATACATTTGGATAGGGGAAAAGGAACGGGAGAAGAAGAGGATCGGATGGAGTTTCGTAGCTTGGTCTCTGCATTGCAAGACTTAGCCAAAGGACAAAAAGATGTACTCAATGCAGTCAACAGATTATCAGCGAAACCAGAAATAGGTATCAACAGTACACCTCCCTCACTGGTAGATCAGGGATCTACAAGAAGCAGTGGAAAGGTAGCGTACACTAACATTCAGAATACTCTGTACATATACAGTAGACCTTCTACTAGGCCTACCATGCCTCACTCCTTGGCAGATACAATAGGGGGCCTGGTCATGAAGGTAGAACCTAGCGAGCCTTTTGGGGCTTATCTACAGGAGTATAGAGACTTAGGGGAAGAGTTTCATGTTGCCATGTCTTTTTCAGATTTCTGCAACATGAAGAGTAGGAACAGGCCCAAGAATTTCAACAAGGGTTTTAATCAACACTATGAGTTGCAGAAGACCTTGGGCAGGTTGACCATCCCAAAATTTGATGGGACTCACGGAGGATCAGCGAGGATATGGGTTCAAAAGTTGGATACCTATTTCCAACTCAACCCCATGACAGAGACGGATGCCATTAAATTGGCTACACTTCACCTAGACGGAGAAGCTCACGAGTGGTGGTACCACGGATTGGAGACATTGGGTCACAACACCATACATTCCTACGGTGAGTTCACTCAGAAGCTCATAGAGAGGTTTGACAGGAAAGATCCAGAGATACATTTCAAGGAGTTGGCTCACCTCAAACAGACCGGTAGTGCAGAAGCTTTCATTTCAGAATTTCATAGGCTAGCCGTTATGGTAACATATGTGTCAGAGAGTAGATTGACTATGTTATTCACTGAGGCCCTCACACAGCCACTACGGGGATGGGTGAAAGCCTACAAACCCCTCACTCTGTAGGATGCCATTAGCAGAGCAAGAGATCTTCAGGATTTAGTCCCCAAAAACAAATTCCCACTGAAAACCAATTTTCCTGTTAGGGACAAGGACAGGAAACCTTTCCAGCAGGATGTGCCCAAGAAAACTTGGTTAGACGAGGACACTAGGAAATACTTGAGAAGGAAGAAGCTATGCTTCACCTGTCAGGAACCATGGGTACCAGGACATAGGTGTGCAGGGAAGGCGAAGGCTCACTACATCGAGGTATATTCAGACAATGATGAGGACAACTATGAGCAGGAGGCCACAGAAGAGGAATCGCACCAGGGTGATACACCAGAGGGAGTCATTGCTACATTATCGGGAGTACCAAGATTCCATACTCTCAGGGTCAGGGGAGTAGTATAGGGTCACAGAGTAGGAGTATTGATTGATGGGGGAGCCACCCACAATTTCTTTGACTCCGCTTGGGTAGCCAAGAGAGGTATTCAGACTGAGAAGTTCAAAGGATTCACTGTAGCAGTGGCTGGGAACTCCAGCATGGAGTGGAACTACTGGATCCCAAAATTGAATGTCGCCTTAGGTAACTATCAGATGACAGACTCTTTTTATGTAGTGGATGTAGTGGATACTCATGTGGTATTGGGTGTTCAGTGGATTTATTCTATAGGGAAATACACTACAGATTACAGGGCAATGGAAATGGAATTCCAGGGGCCAGACGACAAACGAGTAGTTTTGAGGGGCATGAACACTTATCCTCCAAAACCGGTCTCGTCACATAGGTTGGAGGTAGTACTCCGACAGGACGATATAGAATGGCCTGCAGAATGTTTAGTCACCTTTAGGAAACCCCCAGAAACTAACACAGAACACCCAAGTGACATTCAAGCCTTGCTACAGAAACATGAAAAGGTTTTTCGGGACCTTCCATCAGGCAAACCACCAGACCGAGGTTTTGAACACATCATCAAGCTAGAGGAGGGAACACAAGCAGTCATCACCACTCCTTACAGGCATCCCAAAAGGTACAAGGATGAGATTGAGAAAACAATAAAAGAATTACTGGAGCTTGGATATATTCGGCCCAGTTCTAGCCCCTTCGCATCCTCAGTAGTACTGGTCAAAAAGAAGGATGGTACACTGCGAATGTGCATCGATTATCGAGCACTCAACAAAAATACCATTAAGAACAGGTATCCCATTCCCAGGATTGACGAACTCATGGATGAGCTTCGGGGAGCTCAATACTTCTCCAAGATTGATCTTCGCTCGGGGTACCATCAGATCAGGGTAATGGACCAGGACATCTCCAAAACAACTTTTCGCTGTCACTATGGTCACTATGAGTTTTTGGTCATGCCCTTTGGACTTACCAATGCTCCGGCCACTTTTCAGTCATGCATGAAACACACCTTCAGAGCACAACTACGTAAGTTTTTGCTCGTATTCTTTGATGACATCCTGATTTACAGCAAAACATGGGAAGAGCATCTGAAACACCTGGATGAAGCATTGAGTATTTTAGAAGAACATTCGCTTTATGCGAAAATGTCCAAGTGTGAGTTTGGCATGAAGAAAATGTTGTATTTAGGACACGTAATCAATGCAGAAGGAGTACAGGTTGACATGGAGAAAATCCGAGCTATCATAGATTGGCCCGCACCAAAAATAGTTACAGAATTGAGAGGGTTCCTAGGTCTGTGCACTTATTACCGACGGTACATTAAGGGATTCTCCCAATTTGCAGCACCCCTCACAGATCTCACCAAGAAGGGGGCATTCACTTGGACAGACTTAGCACAGAAAAATTTTGAGGAGATGAAGTTTATTATGAGTTCTTGTCCAGTTCTAGAATTACCAGACTTCTCACAACCCTTTGTAGTAGAATGTGATGCCTCAGGGGAAGGGTTAGGAGTAGTGTTGATGCAGAATCATCACCCTATTGCATTTGAGAGCCGTAAACTGAATAACTATGAGCGCCATTACTCCATCTATGACAAATAGATGCTAGCCATCTTGCATGCTCTCACAAAATTCAGACAGTACCTGGTGGGTAGTAAGTTCAAAATCAAAACTGATCATAACAGCCTCAAGTATTTCCTGGAGCAGAAGGAACTGAATGAGCGACAGCAGAAATGGGTCAGCAAACTACAAGCCTACGATTTCAAGATCGAGTATGTAAAAGGTAAGAATAATGTAGTAGCTGATGCATTATCCAGGTGTCCATCCCCATTATCTCTCAATAGTATATCCACGGATTGGAGAGCACTTCTCTTAGTAGAATACTCCAAAAACAAATTCGCTTACGAATTATTGGACGGGAAAATTCAGGATGACAGGTATAGGATTGTGGATGACATCATCTATTACAAAAATAGGATATACCTTGTTCCAGAATCCACATTGAGGAAAAAGATCATTCAGGCAGCCCATGATTCTCCTTTATCAGGGCATCAAGGTTTCTTAAAGACCTACCAGCAGATCAGAGAGAGGTTCTCATGGAAGGGCCTCAAGGGGGAAATTATGCAGCATGTCTGGGAATGTAGCATCTGTCAGCAGAACACGATTGAGAACACCCATCCAGCAGGGTTACTCCAGACACTACCGATTCTAGAACAGAAGTGGGAAAGCATCTCCATGGCCTTTATTTCAGGCTTGCCCAAGGTCCAAGGGAAAGATTGTTTATATGTAGTAGTTGACAGACTGACCAAGTTTGCACATTTCTTCTCGATATCATCAGACTACTCGGCAGCTCAAGTAGCTGAGTTATTCTTCAGGGAGGTCTTCAGGTTACACGGGTTACCTAAGACAATTGTCAGTGATCAGGATAACAGGTTCACGGGGGCCTTCTGGCAGGAACTGTTCAGATTGGTGGGGACCGAACTGGCTACTAGTACGAGTTATCATCCCCAGAGTGACGAGAAAACGGAAATAGTCAACAAGTGGATCGAAGGATATTTAAGGAACTATGTAGTAGGGCAGCAGTGAACTTGGATCAAATGGCTACACCTAGGAGAGTACTGCTACAATACTACCTATCACATGTCTTTTAGGATGACTCCTTTTAAGGCATTATATGGTTACGAGGCCTTGGAATATGCAGATTTGGAATTTGGAGATAGTAGAGCTCCTAAGCCTAAGGATTGGATACAGGACAGTTTGGACATTTTGAAAATATTGAAGGAGAATTTACAAACAGCCCAGAATCAACAGAAGTTGTATGCGGACAAACACAGGATTGAGCGGAGCTTTGAGGTAGGGGATTTAGTATACTTAAGGCTCCAGCCTTACAGACAATCATCACTTAAGAAGAAAGGAGCAGAAAAGTTAAAACCCCGCTTCTATGGACCATACAGAATAATCAGGAAAGTGGGAGAGGTGGCATATGAACTAGAACTTCCACAGGAAAGCAAAATTCACAATGTGTTCCATGTATCTAATCTGAAGAAGACCCTTGGGCAACACATTGCTCCATCCATTAAATTGCCTCCTTTAGATGATGAAGGACTGCTGATACTGATTCCCAAACGGATCATACAGACTAGAGAGAGGAAGCTCAGGAACAGGATAATCCGAGAATACTTGGTTCAATGGAAGGAACTACCACTAGAGGATGCCACCTGGGAAGGTGAACAGGTATTGCAGCATCCCAGTTTGAAGTTGCTTGAGGACAAGCAATCTCAAGTGGGGAGGACTATAATGTCCTCTTCCAATTAGGCCTTGAGGCCCAAAACCGCTAACCTATGTGATTCCTATGGGTTCGAGCGGTTACTGACAGCTAGGAAATCAACTAAGGATTGATGTCATCCATAGAAGATCTAGGGCATCATCATTAGGTCAATAAGGGCCACTGGGGCCAAAGGCCACCTTCGTGCATGCCATCCAAGCATTATTTAATGATGCATGCACTCTTTAAGTCTCCATCCGCATGCATGCAAGTCAACGGCAAATTAGAAGATAAAGTGACCTAATTAGGTCAAAGATTAGGGTTTTCACAGTTGAACGTTATAGATAGAGGATAAAGCGAAAGGAGACTTCACTTTTGATTATGATTATTTTGGGAGCTCTTGGATAGCAGCATAGCGTGTCGCACAGCAGTTGGGGTTGGATACGGAGTCTTCAGCTAACAGGATTTCGGCAGTGAAACATCTGTCATAGTCTTATTTCGGGTAAGCCATACAGGTTCACCACTTGTTCTTTATTCATTCATAAGTTATCCAGTATATGGTATAGATCGTTGCAGGGACACGTGTGCAGCCGTAAGGGGGGGGTTTCAGCCAGAAATCCCTAATCAATTGCTGGGCCTTCAAATCTCAGCTTTACTCCAAAACTCAGGCACCCTTCTCATCATCAGCATCATACTCCGGTACTCGGTGATTATCAGATCCGTCCATGCTCATCCGGAGAAGTTATCAGCAGGTTTTGGGATCCCAGGGGCGTGAGCAGCTGTCTCTCTGGAGCAAGTCGCTATCCTTCCTAGAGGTCTCAGAAATCCCGTATGTACCAAGAATTCTCTCCAGCACGGGAAGGCTATCAGTCCTGCAAATCGGCAGCTTCATCGGACACCTCCTTCACTGAAAGCGTCACCTTTTTCTAACTGGGGCTCTTGCTGCTGGGGGTTCACCGAAAGAAGAAGAGATCTGCCCATCTCTGATCCAGTTCTCGGTGCTTGCATAATTTCTTTGAAGTAGTTTAGCTAGCTTATCAATGGTAAGTGTTCATTCTATATCACAAACCCTAACCCTAATTTTTCCTATAAAATATGGATTTTTGCATGGCAGTTTGCATGCCCTGTTGTATCAGCATATTTGCTTAGAAATAGAAAATATCGGGATTTGGGATATTTCATAATAAAACAATAAAAAATTTAAAATTTAATTATGGGTAAAAAAAATGTCGGTCAGAAAAACAACACAATATGGGGGAGATGTAATGTTCCTACCTAACAAAATAATTAAAAATAAAAAATTGAATTATCCGCAAAAATAAAAGTTGGTCTTGTCCTAAACAACCCATGGTTTTAGGAGGGCCTTGCAAATGGTCTTAAAACCATTTGCAAGGCCCTCCTAAACCATGTGGGCCTCGCACATGGTTTTAAAACCATGTATGGGGTATATGTTGTAATGTTTGTTGCTAACAAAATAAAAATATTATATGTAGGCCATAAATAATATTAAATATTAATAATAAAAATATTATATGTCGACCATAAATAATATTAAATATTACTAATATAAATATTATATGTTGACCTTAAATAAAAAGATGCTTCTTTTGGTTTGAATCAAATCAATAGCTCATTGAATGCAATACTTAATAAGAGGTTTGCACCTTGAGAGATTTGATCCCACTAGGCGCTGGATAGATCCTAGGATTTGGCTCTATGCTGGTTTAAGTTTACAAGCTTGCAACTTAGCTTTTCCTGCACGCATAATGTAAGGGGCCTAAGTTTGTTTATATATACTATTTTGATATATGCTAAGTTTGTTTATGAGCTATTTTGTTTATATATATAACTTTGCTTATATTTAGATATATTCATTGGCTACCTGGTTCAGGGGGACAAATTTAAAGTATTCAAACTCTTCTTACCTTTGGAAGAGTTTTGTTAAAACATTCTCGATTATTAAAGATAATCTTAGTTGGAATGTGGGATGAGAGTTCCAAATCTTTATTGGTATTTACCCTATCACTGGTGTTAGGGGCAATGGTTTTTTATCAAGGTCTCTGATTGTTGAAGTCCACACTAGAAATTTCTGGGTTCTTTCTCAAATTTGGAAGACCTCAGTTGATGGGGATGGATGTTGGCTAAATGTTGAGTTATTGTTATCATCAAAAATTGTAAATGAAGGGAATTATTTCATTAATTCTCTTTCTCATGCAGGCATTTTCATTGATGAAGGTGAATATACTTTGGTTTGGGAACAAAATGCTATGTCTGGTTTGGTCACTGTGAAACATGCTTACGAAGCTTTAGTATTTCAAAAAGGCCTTCCTCTTCCCAGGTGGTGGGTTAAGAGGCTATACAAAGGTTCCATGCACCTAAAGGTTAAGTGTTTCATCTAGTTACTTTTACATAACAAAATCATGGTTTGGGAAAATCTACAAAGAAGGGGTTTTATTGGACCAAGCTATTGTACTATGCATATCATATTTGGAATCAGTTGAGCATATTTTCTTGCACTGCTCCCTTTTTAAAGAGGTTTGAAGAGAGGCAAGTAGTATTTTTTCTTTTTTCTTCATTTAGGACCTGGATAACATTGAAGACTATTTGCTATGTTGGTTCATTAGTATGAAGAGATTGAAAGTATTTCCCTTTTGTGTTTCGGGAAATCTGGAAAACTAGAAACAGGTGCATCTTCCAAAATTTTGCTCCCTCCATTTTCATTACAATTTCAAAAATTGTGGCTGATATACATGAATGGAAGAGAGATAGTGTTCCAAAAGGATTTAAGGTTCGTAGCAGACCAATGTTGGACCCTGATACTATTTATGTATTTTTTAGCGGTGCTCAACATAATGGTATTTGTGGTACTGGAATGGTCTTACGTATAAATGAGAGGCATGCCATTAAAATAAGAATGGATGTTGGCAGCGGCTCAAATACCTTTGCTGATCTTTTAGCTTTGTGGGGACTTTTGTGGTTCCCCCAAAAAAGAGGACTACTTCAGCTAAATATTTTTGGTGATTCAAAGATCATTATCGATTGGGTAAATGGTTTAAATTCACTTCAATCTTTGAGTTATGGCTACTGGAGGAAAATGATTGTGATTCTCAAGAAATGTTTTCACTTCTTAGTATTCAAGCACATTTACAGGGTTTTCAATTCTGATGCTGACAATATTTCCAAGGTAGCGATTGGAGACTGTACTGGTGTTCTCCGTTTTGCCGAGTTTATGGTCAAAAACTTGATTGAAGAAGGATGTTTCTCCTGCTTCTAGTTTTCTCCGATATATGTTTAGTTTTTTGTAGTCTTTAGATAGTGGTCTGTCTTCAACTTTATTGCTTCTCGTAGTTTTGTTGTAGATGACAGACCGTAGTTGTCTTCTGACTGATAATTGGAAGAGTCTCTTATCTGTTTCTGATAGCTCGGTCCGACATCTTTATAGCGAGTTGTGTGGACTGTTTAACTTGGTACTTTTTGTATGGTCTCGATGTAATTTTGATTCAACAAAATATCAAATTACCTGCTTTTTATTCTGATTTTGTTTTACATGTATTATTTTATTTAGCACATTAATCATGTTTTTTTTCTATAAAATGTGTTAAATATATGTCTATCCACTTATCATAAACATATTAATATTATTATTAACGTGGTTATTGCTAGTTACTCATACATAAACATAAGGTGAAAACAAGAATACAATAATATTTAAAAATATTTGTATTCTTGTTATATTAACACATACATATATTTACAACAATATATCATTAAATGCCATTAATATAAGGAGGATTCACTATAATTTTAATATATAATATATTTACCATATCTTAAAATTTACAACACTATCTCATAATAAAAAAGAGAAGTAATATAAGTAATGTCAAATTCCTAATTTAGAGTTAATAGCATAATATTTTTATAAATTTATTAAATTAAAATATTTTTAATAAAAATATATGAATTAAATTTATCCTCATATTTTTTATTAAACTACTTTAAATTTATTAATTAAAATATATAAAAAATTTAAATAAAATAGATTAATTAACTTTATGATACTAAAAAAATTATGAATACAATTTTATCATCCACATTAGTAATGTATGAAATATTTATTATGAGTACATTAATGGAATATATAAATAATATGTAAGGGGAATATCTGATATTGTTAATGTTTATGAAAGGTTGTTAATGTTTATGAAACGTTTTTCGGTCGCTAAACAAGTTTTTTTGGGTGAACAACTTTTTTAATCGAAAACGTTTCTACATGTATTAACGGAATATCACTGTTTTGTTTTTGACGTTGTTTTCTCGGCCAACCTATTCGACGTCTTGCGCAGATTGTTCGACGCCCTTTGTTCTGTTGATCCCCTGCTCGATCTATTGGTGCCCCACTCAGTCTGTTGGTGCCCTTCTTGATCTGCTGGTGCACCCTCCTCGGTTTGCTAGTGCCCTCCTTGGTCTGTTGGTGCACCCTCCTCGGTATGTTGGTCCCCTAATCGGTCTGCTGGTGTGCCCACCTTGGTCTATTGGCGCCCTACTCTTTTTGTTGTTGTGTTGGAGTTGTTGGTGGTGTATCCATTGTCGAGCTGCGTTGGTGGTGTTGTGTCTGCCCTTTGTCTTCTCAGTATGGTGGTGTAGTGGAGCCAGTGGTGCCGTGGTGGAGTCGGTGGTGGTGTGGTGTATCTGTTTTCGAGTTACGGTGGTGGAGCCGTGTCTGCCCTTTGTCTGCTCGGTCTGGTGGTGTGGTGGAGTCGGTGGTGTCATGGTGGAGCCGTTGGTGTCATGGTGAAGTCATTGGTGCTTTGGTGGAGCCGTTGTGGGCCTCTGTGTGGTCTTGTCATGTCCCCTCCCCTCATCTCGCCAAGAGAGAGGACACGACTTCACACCGTTGCTGCTCTATTAGACTAGGAAATATAACCCCTTGAACATAACATAAAATGTGTTGAAATAAAAACATACATACACAGATGCATAATGCAATATACAACAGAATCAAATACATTTCAACACATTCATCATGTTCATAATATTTTATAAAACAAAAACATCGCAGATATTAAACACAAGAAAATACTTATCTTGAGAAGAAGTTTTCCCGCAACTAGCTATGTCATTGCAGTGTTCCACCCAACCATAGGCTAGTGTGCTCATCAATATCTCAACACCACTACCACCCCTGAGTTGGGCATGGTTTCCACAAGGAAATAGGGAACAACAAGCTCACACATAGCCAAATACACATCAAAGTCAACCAAGCCACTCTACAGATGGGTTTATCATGATGCTAAGGCAGTTGAAAGGTAGAATTGCTAAGCTAGTGAGCTCAACCACTGAGGTATGGACACGTACACAAGATCTGGCTTGGCCTCCACAATACCTGCATACCCAACACAAGGAAGTATGCCCTTCATTGCTACATAGTTCCTCAGGACATACCTTCCCATCCAGCGCTCTTCAGGGTGTGCATAAAAAGATAACCAACCAATCTTGATCTATCTGTGAGGTTCCTCTCTTCACTAGGTTTATCAAGCCAATTCTGGCTTCTTCCACTCCTAAGTCTTCCAGACTAAAACATGGATGCACATCACAACACAATGCAAGTTCTGGGTATGAGGAAAAATGCCCTGAGAGCCAAAAACGAAAATCATAAAATGGGAAATTCACTATAGGAGGAAAATCCAATTTAAGGAAACGTTCAGAGACATTACATGAGCAAAAATGACCTCCATTCACACCCAAATAGAAATTCCAAAATTAGAAAATGTCTATGGGAATTCCAGGAGAAAAAATGACTGTTATAAACCCCAAAATTGAGGATCTATCTTCCCAACCACTGAGCATAACCAAAAGCGGGTTTCAGCTTGGAGAATAAGGAGGAAAATGAATAAAATCATGAGGGAAAAACACCCAGGAGCTCCCATTGCGTGAGGAAAGGAAAACGACCTCTTAAAATCCCCAAAATCGTGGTTCTTTGCAGCACATTTACTCAGCAACACAAAAATGGGTTTTCCCAGCCATGGAAATGAAGGAATGCGGGAAAAACATGAAGGAGAGAGCCCAACCACTAAGCATTACAAAAATGACTTCCCAGCCCTAGAGAAAATGGAAGAAATTGCCGAAAACGTGAAGGGAAACCCACAGGTAGATCCCGTTGCGTGAGAGAGCAAATCGTATCGGTGACTAATGGCTTGGGCATGCATTTCTGAGCATTTACTTGCCCCATAAGTCAAAAACACAATTTCCAAAAAAGGAAGGTTTCCCTAATTCGAAATTGACTGCCATACTCAATCCCAAGGAATTAACTACCTCAACCAATTTCTGGAAGAAATAAATGATTGGGCACAAAAGACAAAATGGGTAGTTGACAGCTTTATGGGTTTTCCCTTTGACATTTTCCTCAACACTATTGGCTCATGGGTTTGAATTTCACCCCGCCTGTTCCTTGTCAAATCATGCCCCCATATCTTTAATGTTGCATTGACATAGCTAGTTGTGGGTGTTTTTATTAATTGCATATTTACATGATGTCCAAAATCACAGTGCCATCGGTTAGCACAAATACCATTTGCATCGCTTTTAATTGCCAAAACATAAAACACTAAATCCATGGTGGGGCCTTTGGCTTGAGCTCCACACCATGATTTAATAACGTTATTTACATCATTTACAATTTAATGCAATTAGAGTCAAAATCGGGGTGTTACAGATCTGAGGAGTTGTGTTTTCCCTGTGGATCTGAATCTGCCCCGTGGAGCCCTTTCTGCTCAGTTTGCTTGGTCTCTGGAGCCAAATATTCCCTGTGGAGCCTAATCTTCTTTTGGATCCCTGCTTGGTCTATAGAGCTTTGTACACGTAAACGGTCAATGATCCTTACAGGTAAGTGGAAGTCACTGGATTTGAATAGAAATTTTCCTCTACTGTATAACCATCTATGCCACATAGTTTTTAAATGCAGAGGGAATACTAGATAGTTGTAAACTTGTAATCAATAAGAGTATGATCGTGATTACTTGTACAACATTCTATATAGTACATCGGTTTCACTATTACTCTCTGCTTATTCTATAAGTGTATAAGTGTTACCATAATGATCATATCTGTATTATTGTTCTATTATATAGCTCAACTTATGTGGAATACGTCACTAATTACAGTATATTAAGTAGGTAAACATCGTACTAAGAATTACAATAACTCTAAGCATTTTACTTAAGCCCATTGATTACTCTGCTTATCTTGTATTTGCCTAATAAATCCCATATTAATATAAAGCTACTTTGAACCCAATTTATATTCCCTATTAAGGCTTATAGGTTTGTAGTAGTTCAACGTACCATATCCATTTCTAAAATGATCTTGGATGCCCACTCAAATCACCGCGATAAAATAGAATAAAATAGAATAGAGAATAAAATGCCCAGAATATCATAGATTGTTACATAAGATTATATCAAATCCATTTCTAAAATTACTAGACAATAGAGTCACAAAAATAAAGATAGAAGTAGAATAAAGAATATCAAATCCATTTCTAAAATGGAAATGGCTTTAGATAGACAATAAATCACAAAAGTAGAGATAGAAGTAGAATAAAGAATCAAAATGACCGAAATAAGATACCTAGTGGATGGAATGAAATCCATGTAGCTCCACCAACCGACCACCCTATCCTTACAACTATATCCATCTCTTAAAAAACATTTAATAACAACTTTAATTACCAAAACCTACTTTTAAATGAGAATTCAAATGCCTAAAACACCATAAATTGATTAGAGATATACGAAGAATATATATATAATGATGACTAGGACATAATCAACTGTATATATATATATATATATATATATATATATAAACAAACTCTGTTGCATAATAATATGCTCGCTGGAGACGCTCAGTTGCAAGCTCGTAGAGATAGACCATCGCGTAATTTATATGAATGAAACGCGTTGTAACTATATCAGTGGAGAAATCCAAATCTTATCCTCTAAAAATAATAAGTCTAGAGGATACTTTAAAAAAAAGTCTAGAATAAAAAATAAACTAGCAATTGTTCCCAAAAGGTGCAATAAAACATCGAAAGGGAAAAAAAAGAAGAAAAGTAGATACGATGAAGTGGAAAAGAGAGTAGTAATTTTTTTTGCTAATTATTATTGAAATAGGTTGGGATTTAGCCCATGATGATCTTCCACCCAAGGTCACACAAAGTGATGCCTATTTGTTTATGCTTGAGACTAAAGCAACCTTGTTTGTTGTATCATGAACTCTCAATTATGCATTCATAGTGTTTTTTGGGATGGTTTAAACATATGGGCACTTTGGTAGATGGGCCACCCAATTTTGAGCTTTGCTAGTACTTTGTGGATGCTCAAGTGGAAACTCAAATGCTCTACAAGCTCAAATGGTTTTCCTTCCTCCATTGTTTTGCCTCAAAGAGGTTATGTACTCCACAAACATTCAATTTCATGGGGCCCTAGAATTGTTGGGAGTCTCTGAGGTATGTTTTCATTTTAACAAGTATGTACCCATTCCCGTTTAAATGAAAGTGTCAAGAAAATTGACATATATTCAAATATTCCAAAGGAAAAGCAATCAACAACAAACAACCACCATCATTAATATTGTAAAATTGGTGTATTTTACTTAATATTTGACATGAGATATCATCATGTGTAAAGACCATAAAACCTAAATGAGCATAAACCATCATACTATATTTGAGTAGTTACCATAGTGACATCCACATTGACGCAACTATGTCTCCTTGAGTTGACATTGACATCATACAAGTCAAGAAAATGTAATGTGATTTGTGGAAGGAACTTTGACAACAACAATAAGATACCTTTTTGGAGTGTGTCTTTTTATACCACCACAATGAAGATAACAACTTGCACCACATAATGAATATAATCAATTTTGGAAGAAATGCCTAAGTTGAAGGAACTCTTTGGAAGGGCTCTCAAAGTTGAGGGATTGTTTTCCTAGTGAATCCAAGTGATATTTTCAGGAAGTCACTCTAGTTATACAAATTTCCCAAGGTAATATCTACAAGACAAGAAACCATGATAGCCTTGGGGGAGTTGTTGGTCCAATAAATGGTTGTGTTTATGAGTACAATGGTGGGCCAAAATTTATAACAAGGTGCTTGCAATGAGGAGTTTTTGATATAAAGATAACAACATGAACACTATGACCTAGAGATTATAACTTGCACATTACAACTTGGAGATGGAAACCTGCATATATACATGAAGTCTTGAACCTAAGAATATAATTAATTGTGATAGAGCGTTTTACATATTGTTTTTTTTTTGTAATTTCATATAATCCAATTAATATATAATATTTAGTGATAGGGTCAATATATTATTGGACTATTTGTTACAACAACAACTCATGTTCATTATAATGCTATTGGAGTATAGTTACAACATTGATTCATATTTATTGACTCATGTTTATTATATGTATCAATTTTTTTGAAAAGCCATGAAAAAATTTCTAAAAATTATGAATTTTTCCATTGTTTGTCACAGGTATGATGAGAATTCCTTTCTCATGCTTTTGTGTGTATGAGTTGAATTCTCATGATTATATGATGTATTATAAATTTATTATATAGAGATATTTCTATTAGTGAACAATGAGGTTAACGAGTTTGATTTGTTCATTTTGGGAAAGCATCCTCTTTTCTACATGATGTGTTACTGTCCAAAGCATAAATAGAAACTAAATTTTATCAGCGTATAATAGTAAATGAAATTTCACCCAATATCATCCAACATATTTTATTGTTAAATTGTGACCATGGCCACCTCTTATGTTTCTATTTACCAAAGACACACATAAGGAGCTTAAGGTCACCACAAAATGAATGTGCAATTCTCAATCTTTTCCTCAAGTGTAATGTAAAATATATTAATTGATAAAAGTAATTTTCTTGTAAGAAATGCCCTTAAATAAGATAAATGTGCAATTTGCATTCTTCCTCAAGTATAGTATTTAAAAAAAACTATGAAATGTTTTATTTTGAAAAAACACTCGATTTGAACCAATATTCACTTTTAGTGAGCTTTAAAAAAAAAGTTTTAGAAAGATCATATTATAATGGAGGTTTTATATGGAGATCTAACAAACTAAGGAAAAATGTCCAAGTAAAGACTTATTTTTTCAAAACAATTGTAATAATTTTATATTGAACTCTCTTACTAATATCTCAATGCATCAATTATATAGTTCTTTAATCTAGTAAAGCCAAAAACTTTAACCATAACTTAGTGTCTAAAATTCACTAAACCCAAGCTAGAATTAAACAACTAGTGTAAAAGTAATACAAACATAATATAGGAATATAAAATTATGATATTATTTATTTTTAATAAAAAAAATATTATGATAATCTAAATTTTGACATTATTTATTTTTAATTAAAATTTTATTATGATAATCTTTCTACTCTCTCAAAATTGGAGTGAAATGTTAAGTATGTATGATGGTAGATACAATAAATTATATTAACTCTATGTCTATTCAACACAAATAACAATTATTATTATTATTATTATGAAGTGTTTAAAAGATTTATAAATTAAAAAAATATTATGATGATATTTTTGTTATTTTGTTTTTCTTTCACCAAGAAATATGTTTAACGCCTATTATTATGAAGAACATGCAATCATTACATAGGGGCTCAACAAGAACATCATGTCATTTACAAGAATTAAGCCTCATTGGAGAGGGTAACAATCATTCCTCCCAACCACACAAACTATAACAATAAATCCTTCCAACCATCCAAACTACACTACTATTATTATTATTAGATTATTTTATATATAAATTTGTATTATTATTAATTTTAATTTTGTTAACAAATCCATTTAGTGAAATTATTTAATCACTTAACCATTAGTTTAAAGTGACAAATAATAAATATAAGTAATAAATCTATGTACACTTTAATCTATGGCCATTTTTATATTTCCACATGAACTTTAAAATTTTCCTCAACAAATAATAAATATAAGCAATAAATATGTGTACACTTTAAATTTATGGTCATATTTTCTCAAGGGAAAAATATTTCAATATACAATAAGATACATAAGTAAACTTCCAAATTGTAAAATGAAGGGTTAATAATAAAACAACCTCTAAGGTGGGCTTGCTCAACGATGCCCTCAACCGAAAGAAAAATGTGATTACTATTCATCAATTAAAAGAAATTTATGTTAAACACTTAAATAGTGGTCATGGCAGCACCCAAAAGAATTAAAACCAAAAAGAAGATTATAATATTTCAAGAAAAATTAATGAAAGGGCTTCTTGGCTAAATAATTCTTGGAACTCTTTATATTCCAAACGTTTTGAGAAATGGTCTAGAAGCACTTTAAAAATATATGAATGTGGAGAAGAAAAATACGAATGCTAAGAACCATTTGTTTGAAAAAATAAGAAATGAGAATTTACCTCGTTAAATCTCGATACCACATCTTTCCCAATAGTTTTTAATCATAACAAACAATAAGTAAAATTAGAAGGGATATACATTAAAAATACGAGAATTTTGTATTTGAAACCCTTTGAATGAAAGAAAGTTACCTCTCCGCATACTAGAGGTCCATACTTTTCCATGAAAATAGAACCTCAAAGGAAGCATTAGTAGTTTCACATCTTGAACAAGAAATGTAAATCCGAGTATCAGTTCAGGGAGAGGATCGATCCAAAAGGTAAGATAAGCACGAGAAATAGGGCATACCTCCGACAATAACCGTGGTAAAACTTCATGGACTAAGCAAACTTCAACAACACGTTAGTGCGTACCTCCGGGAATAGCAGTCGTATAACCTTGTGAAACAGGAAAACTGTAACAACCCGTTAAACCTATATGTGTTAATATTTTATTTAAAAAATAACTTAAGATTTCAATTATTAGATTGGAATTTGATCCACTATTCAATCTCCATCTCCATCTCGATCTAGCATAGATGTTGGTGGATCAACAACAATTAGTGTTGCTTGATCAATAGCGGGTAAAATTGTTGGTGGTTCTGAAAAAGGTGCTTCATAAAATGAGGGGTCTTTAGGAACTCTTCCTTCTCAAACAAACTATTGCCAAGTTCCAAGAACCATGCTTACCTCCCAACCATAGAACTTTGTTTTGATATTTTTACCCTCTTACTGGCCCGTGCATACCCAATACCAAGTTTAGTTTGTGGGTGGGAATAAATAAGCAAAAGAAGTTGAGCCAAGTCAAACAGCTTATACACAACCAAGTCATAGATCCTTTCTCAGACCCAATCTCATAGATCCTTTATCAGACCCAATCTCATAGATCCTTTATCAGACCCAAGCTTCCATGATGTGGAAATAAATCAACTTAAGTTCTTGTGTCTTGGCTTCCGTTGAAGAGTAAGTGGGGAATACATAGATACGAGGATTAAAAAAGTGTTTTGGAGCCTTAGTCACATCTTCCTCCTCATGGAAAAGGGTCAACAATTCTACTCCCTGTATCAACATTAGAACTAAACAAAGAGGGTGAATTAGATCATAGAACTTGTGGGTCACACCCACTCTTGGGACTCATCTACATCTTGCCCACAACTGGGGGAATGATTTGCAATTCTAATGCAATGAACTCTAAAAGTCAGGCTCTTAAGGTAAGCCTATGATCTCTTCCATTTTGTTTTCTATATTACATGGTAAACATATATTTATTTGAAGTTCACCCTTTGAAACTCGACTTTTCAGGGCTGAGACAACTTAATGAACAACATCTAAACTTGGTCAAAAGATTTGAACTCGAATCAAACCTAATGAACTCAAACTTGAACCTTATAAGTTAGAGTATATGTTTGTTTTGGAGATAAAATGTACAATTTCATTTTAGAAATAAATAATAATAATTTGAAAGTTTGTATTTAAACAATATAATAATTTTGGATTTATTACCTTATTTTATCATATAAATTAAATTGAAAATATATTATTTTATTTATAGTAATTTTTTAATAAAAATATATAATTTTTTATTAATTTATTATTCACAGTATGAAATGTAATTTTGTTTTAGAAACACTTCATCATACAAATGTGACATCAATGTATACCCTTCACAAAGAAATTAAGACCAGCCATTCAAATATCTTCCTACACAAGCTTTAAGAAGAGCCTTTTCGTAGCTTGCACTCTCCTTTGAAAGAACAATCATATCAGAAGAGCCTTTCCGTAGAACAAAATGGTACGCATTCCCATATTTGAAAGGATATATGATCCATAAAAAAACTTATTAGGTTAGTTTTTCTATTATTAAAAACTAAACGATACTTACCATTCTCGAAGAGACGTGCCATGTTGTTATTGAACAGAGGGATGACCAAACCTTGAAAACTGTGTCCAAAAACGGACCTGGGAGAAAGAGTCTTTGTCTGGGAGAAAGAGAATTCTGTGTTAGGGATCATGTTTACCTCAGAGTGAGGGAAAGGAAGAGTTACTTGAAGCTTGGAAGTTGTGCCAAGTTGTCACCTAGATATTGTGGGTCATTTGAAGTGCTTGAAAGAATAGATCCAGTTGCATATAGACTTGCATTTCCTGCTAGCACTAGATCTCATAATGTTTTTCATGTTTCTTTGCTTGAAAAATATGTACATGACCCTAACCACGTGACTGATTGGGATGTGATTAAGGTGGAAACCGAGAGAGAGTTCCAAACTGAACCATTGCACATCCTCAACAGAAAGGTCACCGTGCTCCGAAACCGAGCCGTAGGACAGGTAAAGGTGCAATGGAATCACTATGATCTTGAAGAGGCTACGTGGTAGCTGGAGGACCATGCGATTGGCACATCCATTTTTGTTTAATTTTGCAGAGCACTGAGGTTGTGCCAGTATAGACATTTTGTTCAATTTTGTAGAGCACTGAGGACAATGTTGTTGTAAGGGGAAGGGGAATGTAATACCTCGGTTTTGACCCCATGGTATTTTGATTGTCCATGATATATATATATATATATATATATATATATATATATATATATTATATTTGAATCATGGCAAGGAGCTCAAGGCCAAGGCCAAGGCCCTGCCGTGATGGATGTTTTGTGTGTAGGTGATCAAGATCAATGCTTATGGTTTATGATGTTCAGTCAAGCACAATATATATTTGTGAATATCATGTAATTATGCAATTAATAAAAATACCACATCTAGCTATGTACTGCAACGTGAAAGAGACTAGGAAATGATCTCACAAGGAATATGGAAGGGGATTTAGCCCAATTCCTGAGCCAATGGGATGAAACCAGATGTTGATGGGGAAACGCATGAACCCTCAGAAGTTGGATGAGGCAGTTAATGCCTTGGACAGAGTAAGGAATGAAATTATGATGGTGTGTCTGAGTAGACATGCAAGCTTGCAATCTGGGAGGTCACATCCTTGCTTCTGCAGTAAGTAACCACTTGGTGCATGCCCAGTTTGTCCTTTCTCCCAGATGCACAGAAGGTTTTGTTGTTCTGGAGGGATTCGAGATAAGCATTCATTTTTTCATTCATTCACTCTTGTTCATGCTTGCGCATTCTATCATTCATGGAGGGTTTTTATTCACACAAGCATTGTGCCTGTTCGACTACCCTGAGTCGCGGAAGTGGTGTTTCGTTATGTTCAGTTCATTTCATTGTGATGTGTATGCTCATTATCATTGTTCATCCAAAACCTACGAGTAAAACTTCGTCTTTGCTCTGTGTTATTTGTTCTGGACCATTTACCCTTATCTTGTAGTCGTGAATCTCACGGGCTGAGAGATTTGTTGTTTTTTCGAGTGATTGGGCGGTGGAGATCACTCGATTTTATGAACGAGTGCTCCTTCGAGTTTTCCCTAGTGATTTTGAGCAACAATTCATCATTCTTAATGGTTGTCTAATTTACCTGAGCTGTGGAATGTTTTTCTGCAGTGGTCTCCTCTGTTACAAAGTGAGTAGAGCCCGTTTACTGTGTTTTACCTTATGGTTTTCGTGATGTGCACCCTGGTTTGGGCCTGATTTGTATGCAAGAATTAGGAGAGGAAGAGATGAGAAATGGGCTTGTTAAACCTAGTGCAAAGAGGAACCTCGAGAAAAGATGAGGGTGGATCGTGAATCTTCTATGCACACCCTGAAGAGCATCAGAAGGGAAAGCATAGCCCAAGGGACTGTAGAGCAGAGAAGGGGATGATTCCTTGTGTTGAGTGTGTAGGTAATGTGGATGCCAAGCCAGATAGATATTGTGGAGGTATCCCTAGCTCTGGAATGGGCCAATAGCTTAGTCATTCTACCTTTCCACTGCTTAGCTTGTTGTTAACCCAAGGGAGATTGGCTTAGCTGGTAACCTGTTAACCCAATTGGATCTTGGCTTGGTTGTGTCTTATTGTGCATTTGGACTTATGTGTAATCCTCGAATGGACATCCTGTTAACCCAACTGTGAAAGATGGCTTGGATGTGTATCCTGTGAAACCCATCTGTTGTCTTGGTTGGTCCTTAATGCAAGTGTTTGGCTTGATGGCCTGCAGCCTATTAACCTAACTATGTGTTGGCTTGGCTAGCAAGTATGGTAAGTCCAACTAAAGGTTGGCTATACTGTGTGTTATATGATATGGCTATGTGTGAGTCTGTTGTTCCCTAGTTCCTTGTGGAATCATGCCTAGATCGGGGGTGGTAGTGGTGTTGAGAGACTAGTGATCACACTGGCCTATGGTTGGGTGGAACGTTGCAGCGACACAGCTAGATGAGGGACAACACTATAATCAAAGATAAGTATTTTCTGCCATGAATTTACTCATGGATTGTTATGTTCATGTTGAATGCTTATTGATGACTAAGTAGAAGTTTACTTGTGTATATTTTCTTCCATTTTACTTTTGTATATGCCTTGTTCGTTTTATGCATTTTTGCCTAAGTCCTTGAAGGCTATAAGCCTGTTAAAAGAGTCAGAATGCATATGATTTAGGGTTTTCTCTTTTTGGAATACGCTTGAGGAAGGTAGAAGGTGAAAACCAGATCAAGGAAGTTGAACGAAGCAGAAAGTGTTTTTTTTCACACTCTGAGATCTGCTTGCGGAAGGTGGAAGGTGGAGGGTGGGAAACAGGAGAAAAGACAAGATAGAATGTCAAAGTTCTGATTTCTGAGTCCCAAGGTCGGAAGGCAGAAAGCAAAAGAGTGGAAGGTGAAATATTGGTTGATTGTTCCGATGAATATTAAAGTTCTGATTTTCGAGTTCTGAGGTCGGAGGGCAGAAATCAAAAGTGCAAAAGGTGAAAGATTGGCTGATCATTCTGATGAACGTTAAAGTTCTGATTCCCGAGTTTCGAGGTCGAAAGTGAGGAAGGAAGAAGTTGGAATCTTCACTCCGTCGAAACCTTGAGGTTTTGATTCCCGAGTTCCGAGGTCAGAAAGGCGGAAGCAGAAGTGCAGAAAGGGAAAGGATAGTGGGGAAATGACCATCCTGGTTGCAGAATGGATCTGGCAAGGGCGGAACGACTATTATAGTGGTTTCTAACCCCGAGGAAGAAGGAGGAAGAGTGTGTTAATTCCCATGCCCTATGATAGAAAGGAGAACAAAGGTTCTTAAAGAAAACCTATTCTGATTCAAAAATTAAATTCCTGGGTCATTTAACCAAAAAATTCCAATTCTGATTTTTCATGTGTGAATGTGATTTATTACTGATCATTTAAAGTTGTAAAAATTCTTCTTATGTTTCATTCATAAATTTTTTATGAGAAAAATAACTAATTTACAGCTGAATGTAAATTGGGTTGGGCATTAAACAATGATGAAAATGGTGGTTGAAACCAGGTTGGGGGATTGAAAAAAATTTACACAAGTTGGTGTTCTTACTTATCAAGAAGAGTTTTGTATAGTTATGGGGAATAATATCAAAGCCATTAGGTGCAAACCATTCAAAATCATACACACAATTTGGGGGAATGCTTTCCAGTTGTAGTTTCCTCCATATACAGGGATTTGATTCATTATTAATGAAGAAAAATTGAGGTTGTTTGTACCATCCATTTTTTATGAATGATAATAAGTGTTAGATTTTTGTCATTCTAAGCTAGCATTATGATCTTAGGATCTTTAACTGAGAGAATAACATGCACAGCAATAAAACACAAGAGACAAGAGACACAAAGAATATTCCTCGGGGAAACCATAAAGGAGAAAACCCCGCAACTTCCTCAAAGATAGAATGAGCACCAATGGCGGTAGTAAAACCTGAAAACATAAAGATGATCTCCATAGCTTCTATCTCTCTCTCTCTCACTAAGAGAGCTTCTCCTCTCACACTCATGTGCCCCAATGAGTGAGTGCGTGTGTGATAAATAGAGAGGCTCACTGTTTATTTATATTCTTTCGTTCACTTGAAGCGCACTCCAACATGTCGGCCTCACTTAACAATTACTTACTAGAGCCGACATCTCTAGGAGTGTCTAATAACCCTAGTGCCCCACAACTTGTGGGGACTTTTCCCTCTACTCAACAAGGAGGGTTAACCTTGACTTAGATGGTGGGGACTATTGCCCTAACTTACAATGACTCACCTAAGGTCGACTTCACTAGGATAGTCTAATAACCCTAGGGCCCCACAACTGCGGGGAATTTAACCCTTGACAAATAGGAGTGTTACCCACAATGACTTGACATGACTTTCACATTATAGAAACTTCCCGATCGAAACATCGGGGCATGACATGACTCAATTACACTATAGACACATCCTGGAATAAACATCGGGGTACAATACATAAGATATATGGATGAATACATTCCGAAGTTACAAATACATCAACACTCCCTCTTAACTAGGAAGGTATTCTCTTGACACAATTTATCAGCATAAGTCTTCTTCTTTGTATCATCTGTATCATCATCAATTAATCTTCATCTTCAAGTCATCTTCATCTTCAGGTCATCTTCATCTTCAAGTCATCTTCATCTGGATCTAGATCATCACTCGATTTGGATCATCATCACTGGATCTAGATCATCACTGCTGGATCATCATCAAGTCTAGATCATCACTTGATCTGGATCGTCACTAGTAGATCATCATCAAGTCTGGATCATCACTTGATCGGGATCGTCACTGCTGGATCATCATCAAGTCTGGATCATCACTTGATCGGGATCGTCACTACTGGATCATCACTTGATCTAGATCATCATCAAAGTTGGATCATCACTTAATCATCATCATCATTATTGCTTCTGCTATCTCAATCAAATGGTGCTATCTTCTTCATTCTTCTCATCACAGAAAGTTCTACAGAGTCAATCCTGTAGGCCTACCCTTCATGTAGGTCTTCATCAGCGCTTATATCTGACACTTAAGTCAGAATGGCCTGCCCAGCTCTTACATTTGACCTCATCTTGTCAGAAAGGCATGCCCAACACACACATCTGACCTCATCTTGTCAGAAAGGCCCAGCACTCACATCTGACCATGTGTAAACACATCGCGCCAAAATGGATCAGCACTTATATCCGATCATGTGCAAGCACATCGCATCAAAAAGGCTCTGCACTTGCATCCGACCCCATCTTTTCAGAAAGGCACAACACTCACATCTGACCATGTGTAAACACATCGTGCCAGAATGGCTCATCACTTATATCCGACCTCATCCTGTCAGAAAGGATCTCACTTACATTCAACCATGTGTAAACACATTGCATCTAAAGGGCGTGCACTCACATCTGATCATGTAGGAACTAATCCTATCATCGCATCAGAATGGACCCCAGTCCCAGACTGAGCTACCTGGTAACTGACCAGGCGCCTCCATTCTCCCAGAGAATGGCAGTTGCCCTTACATCTGAACTACTCGTCAGAATGGCCAACACTCACATCTGACATGGGAGGAACCTAATCCTTTAGCCATGACAAAGTGGTTCAGCCCTTACATCTAATCAAGTGGGAACACATCCCTCTCTCATATCGGAATGGCTTCTCAGTCCTAGACTGAGTTTTCCTGGTAACTGACCAGGGACCTCCATTCCCAGAATGGAAACGACCCTTATATCTAATCACTTAAGAACCAATCCTACAGTCGCATCAAAATGGCTCAGCACTCATATCTGACATGTAAGGAACCAAATCCTTTCACCATGACAGAATGGCTCAACCCTTACATCTGACCATGGAAGGAACTTAATCCTCTCCCTTGTCAGAATGGCTCTAGGTCTTATCGTTTCCCCTTAGAGGGAACCTTGATCTCGAGAACACCAAGCTTCTCCTTGAAGTACTCAAACTTCGCTTTGGCCATTTCTAGCATAGAATCACATCAGGGTTTATTATGTCCAAGGATGACCTGCAAGCTTCACCAGGACCAATTACATCTGAGGGAAAAATGTCTCATCAGCTATGCTAGAAATCCTTCTTTCAAGAGATCTTGATCTGGATCACTACTCCTCTCTACATCATACAACAAATGCAAATCAGATCAACCAAATCAAATAGTAGTTTTCAAAAGAAACATACTACCTCCCAAATAGCAAATGGCAACATCTTTTGCCTCAGCTATACTCAGCGCCATGCAGGACTCCATCCTGCCAAACCAAGAGATACACTTGATCCCATACTCATCTGTACCCTTTAGGTACCTCACTACATGCTTTGCAACCATCAGGTGAACATGTCTCAATGTGCTCACAGCAAAGCAAATATCTGGTCTCGTATTCGTCAGGTACTTCAAGGAACCAATCATCTGACGATACATCGTAGCATCAACCGCTTATGATGAAGCATCACCCAACAGCTTCATGTTTGATGCCATAGGTGTGGCCATGGCCTTGCATTCCATCATCCTGAACCTCTTCAGGATCTCTACTGCATACTTCCCTTGTCCACACCTCCATGCCTAGAACATAGTGCATCGACACATAACAGGAGCATCACTGATATTCCGTCTTCAACCTTGAAGCAATGGTTGGAATCCTCTTTACTCTTAGTAAATCCTAGATTCATCAATAATCTATGCATCCCGTCGTACCATGTTGAACCTCAGGATCTTCTACAGTCACTCCCTCTGAAGCGGAGCATCATACTCCCTCTGTCTTTCGTACTCTATGCACTGAAACATTCTATACCAGAGTGATAAGTAGCTTCCTCTGCAACTAATATTCTAAGTATCCATATAGGATCACTGGATACCAAGATCCTCTATCTTGAACTTTTTCAAAAGTTCTTCTCACACCCATCTGCGAGCTTGTCATTCTCTATAGACTTTCATCTTCAACCTTGTAGCAAAGGTTAATATCTTCATCAAGATCATCATGTATGTGTTTCAACTTCCATTGGCTGCAAATGTCTCTTCGTAGTCTATGCCTTCTTTTCGTGAGAAGCCTCGTGCTACGAACCTTGTCTTGTATCCCACGATGTTTCCATCTACTGCATGATGGAGCTACAAACTTCCCTTCATGTATCGACACTGCATCCTAGACATCATTCTTCTTGAACTGGTCTTCCATTTCTTATTGGTTACTTCTTCATGGTTGGAAGGTTCTGAATTAATGATGTCGCTACATTCGTCATATTATTCTTCATTTTGAAATGTCGTCACTTGTTCTTCGGAACAAGTCTCATCCTTCTTTTCTTGTAGGCGATTATGTATGCGATCTTTCCTACAAGTCAAATACAATTGTATGGTTAGAAACATTTCATAAGGAATATTCATACTAGCAAGTTCTAATGCATAAACATATGATCATGCAACTACTTTAGCCAATACAACATTCATCCATATCTCACGGAAACTTTTCTAGATGCCTTCCATCTCTACCAGGACAACATTGAGATTGTGCACTAATCCAATATGTCAGCAAAGAGGTTTCATTCTAGATAAGTAGCAATGGAGAGTTGTATAGCACCATGAGCTACTTACCCATCACATGCATATTAGTAGTATATTGTCATTAATGCAAACATCCTATTATGCATAATACATCAACTGAATATAAACAAATGCATAACAAAACAATATCATGAAATGACAATTGAATACTTATCTTTATTTGTTTCGTGGGTAGACTCCTTCTTGAGCCTTCAGCTTCACCGTCTTCTTCATTCATAATAGCATTGTTTCTCATCCAAATGCTAAGGTGGATAAGAGGTTCTTCAAGAGTTGAGATCTTCATATTCCTCATCGATTGAGGGATCTTCTTTGGATGGTGAGAGCTTGATCTTCAGTTGCTCCCATCTTCTCTTCTCTTCTTATGAGTCGAGCTTCTTCTTCTTGTGTGTGCTCTTCCCAGAGTCTGTTGAAAGTAATCACTTCCTTCTGGCACACATTCCTCGCATGAATGAATCCCATGATCCTGGGAGGCCATTCAAGGTGGCTATCACCACTTCTGCATTCTCCACTTCTTCTTCTACTGCTTCAAGTTGTTCTGCATTCTGGATCTTCACATTCTTCAACTGTTTTCTCAAATCCATATTCTGATTTATGTTCTTCCCTTCAGATATATCTTGGTCAAGGATTCAAATATCTTTGGTGTCTTTAGGGAAGACACTTGTGGTACAAGTTGATCCGTGATTGAATCAACAATGATCTTCTTGGCCTTGACCAAGTTCTTCTTGTGTAAGGCTTCTGGCCTCATCTCCCTCTAGAATTGGAACCTCTCTACTTGTGTAGGTGTCCAATTCATTTTCTTCAGGGAGATCATATGCTTCCATGCTTGGAATTTGTCAACTTCACCAAGCTTATCATCAAGCTGATGCGATAGATCAATTTGAAATGAGAACCTCAAATGAAAATAGCAAAAGATTAGATCTTACCATTTTGAGGTGTCAGTCTTGGTTCCGGAGCTGGCTGATCTAGGGTTTGTCAGAGAAACCCTAATTTTCAAAACTTGGAATATTTCAGATCTGATTGGATAGAAGGATATATCTATTCAAGGCAAGCTACCCAATGTACTCCTTTTCTGAAAACAGTGGAGGGAAGCTCCCAGAATAGGAAGCCCTAGTTTTCCAATTTCTTCTGCATAAATTCTTGTTACTGTTTCTACAGTATATCTGAAATTACTACTCCTCTATATCTAAAACTTCGTACTGAGGTATCCTTGCATGTCCCTGATCCAACACCACAGGTTTCATCAGAATTGGTTTCACCAATTGGGACTTATGATTGTTTTCCCAAGGTGACCTGTTACAGAACTGTTCAGAACAGCGAAGTTGTATGGACTGCCACATGTCACTGGTCCATCTTCTGAGTCTGAATCTAGGACCACATAAATTAAATTCTATGCCATTTTTGGAAAATATTCATAAATTTAATTTGGACCTTTGTAGCCCAAGATATAGCAGTTCTCCCCAGGTGTCCTGTTTAGGGATGAATCCTGGAAGAGTCTGGAACCCTAACTTGGAGGGATCATATCTCCCAAAATATAGTGAATCGGAGGCTGAATTTTGGACACCGTGTAAATAAAGATTTTAGCTTTGGCCTCTGAAATTTTCAGCGCCTGATCCTTCTCCAATCTCGGGATATAGCAAATGTACCAAAACTTAGCAGTTTTAGTATTTAGGGTTTTTCTAGCTCGGGGTCAAACTAGGGTTTGACTTTCCCGGAGTTTCACCCAACCAAAAATATTGAACCGGGTCTCTAAAATTTGATTTTGATGAGGAGAGAAATCATATTCCGGGATCACTCAAGAATTCCTCTTCTGTAGAAAGCCCTAATTTCCACACTGAAAACTGAAAATGCTCGGAATCGAATTCTGCTTCAACAGAAAGATGCGCCCTTCAATGGAGAGTCGGCCTAGCATACTTTTGCTGATGGATTGTGGAGAGAGACCCAAAAAGTAGGGAACCCTAGATTCTATAGCTGCAAAATGTCTTCTTCTCAGGTTAGCTCTGATTCCATGTTAGATTTTTATCATTCTAAGCTAGCATTATGATCTTAGGATCTTTAACTGAGAGAATAACATGCACAGCAATAAAACACAAGAGACAAGAGACACAAAGAATTTTCCTCGGGGAAACCATAAAGGAGAAAACCCCGCAACTTCCTCAAAGATAGAATGAGCACCATTGACAGTAGTAAAATCCGAAAACATAAAGATGATCTCCACAACTTCTGTCTCTCTCTCTCACACTGAAAGAGCTTCTCCTCTCTCACTCATGCGCCCCAATGAGTGAGTGTGTGTGTGATAAATAGAGAGGCTCACTCTCTATTTATATTCTTTCGTTCACTTGAAGCGCACACCAACATGTCGGCCTCACTTAACAATTACTTACTAGATCCGACATCTCTAGGAGTGTCTAATAACCCTAGTGCCCCACAACTTGTGGGGGCTTTTCCCTTTGCTCAACAAGAAGGGTTAACCTTGACTTAGATGGTGGGGACTATTGCCCCAACTTACAATGACTCACCTAGGGTAAACTTCACTAGGATAGTCTAATAACCCTAGGGCCCCACAACTACGGGGACTTTAACCCTTGATAAATAGGAGGGTTACCCACAATGACTTGACATGACTTTCACATTATAGAAACTTCCCGATCGAAACATCGGGGCATGACATGACTCAATTACACTATAGACACATCCTGGAATAAACATCGGGGTACAATACATAAGATATACAGATGAATACATTTCGAAGTTACAAATACATCAACAATAAGATTTTACTGTGCGAATGTGTATTGAAGTTTTGGTACCTGATGCATAGAGAAAACTAAGAGAAGAGGTCATTTTGTAGACAGAATTGCAAAATTTGTGGCGGTAAGGATGCATTATTTTGAGTAAGTTAAAATGTCTAGGTCCAACATAGGAAAATTGGTTTAGACAAGAAGAAGTAGAAGAGGAATTACCTTACCTTCTTCTCCAAAGCTGTTACATATTTGGGGGTAAAACACATTTCCAAATGGAGAGGCCTTATCCAAAATAAGATCCCATAGTGGTTAAGACCATGGAGCATTTAGTTAGAGACAAAGGGAAGGTTGGAAATTTTCCTAAACTAGTTTGTTGAGAAAAGAAACATGTTATGAAGCAAATGGAAGGAAGGCCACACTACTTGACATATTTTTCTCAATAGAAGAAGAATGAACTATACTTTTCAGAGCAAGACAACTAAACCACATAACACATAATGAAGAGACTCGTAGGAGTGTCGAGAAAAGAGCTAATTTTGCATTGAGAAAATGGGCGATCAAGCAACATGTCAACAAGTGAAGCATGGGTTAAATTCTAGCTTAATGAACAAAGAACAATAATCTCATCTTGCTATCAACTAGTGTTTGATGGAATAGAGAATCCTTTGCTAAATAGAAATGCAAGCCACCTCAAGGGTATAACACTGAGCGAAAGGAAAATGAATTTTCTATGGATTCAAAGTAGGGGTCACATAAAGCAAGAAATATAGAATGCCACAAAGTAAAGCTACAAAAATTAGAATTAGGGGATAAAACCCAATAAGTAGGTCAAACTCTAGTTAGGGGGAAAATCCAAGTACACATGGAAAAACTTGTGTGAAGCTGGAGAACAAGATCAAAATTTTTTAGAGAAATTGTTTCTCTAAAAAGAGAATCATTGAAATTTCAGTGGCCAAAACCTAAGGATAGGAAATAAAATCCACTGGGGAAATGTCAGTGGGGATGGTAGGGTAAACCCATAAAACCCCAACCAACAAAATCAAAGTAAAAGAAAAGGGAATTAGGTTATGAAGCAAGAGCCTCTATGTGAAATAAATGTATTATTTTGACAACTAGCACTTGAGGCTTTACATTAGTGGCATGAGAAATGTTTGGAAAGGTTGATATTTAAGGAACCAATCAATTCAACACCTTGTAAGTAATTCTTGGGAAAATGAGTTAAAAGGAAAATTCGCAATAGGATACAATGGTAGGTGGTTGAAAAGAACATTAACAAAGATTACAAAGTAGGGAGAGAAGAGAGTATTAATCCATAAGGCTGCTAAAACTATGGTAGAAGTTTAATATGTTTGATTGCAACCTCCTGAATAACAAAGTCATAGATCAAGAGTTTATAGTTGTAAGCATTGTCATTTAGTTAGGTTTTCAAAAGAGGTGTTTTCAATTACAATATGTTGTACTATGTAAATCTTTGTGTGTAATTGTTGTATGCTTATGGATTTATTTTCTTCATTGTTTAAAATTTTGACCCAAGCTGGTAATAAATAATACATATCATAAGCAAAATAGTTGAGTAACCAACAACAAATTTGTAGTGTAGACACATTCAAAATTTTCCACTTTCCCTTTGGAATATAGATCACACAATGAACCTAGTTCTATGGATCCTCATCTTCTCACACCCCTAATGAATGTAAATAGATAAGTAAATTATTTAAAAGAGTAGAAACCCCCAACACCTACACAAGTTGCCTTCATGGTAGTGAAAATAGAAAAGAGATTTCTTTGACAAGATAAATTTGTTTAACCTCTTAAGGAATCTTTTCATGCCCTTTCTATAACTAGACTAGGTGAACCAATTTTTTGAAGAATATTTGCACCTAAACTTCTTTAAATTCTACAACTTGAGTCTAGATTTGAGAAATTTCCATGCATCTTTTTCGTTCTATGTCATTTGCATTGGAAACACATCTTGCTTGTCTACTTATGACTTTGCCACGTTAAAGTCACAACATAGATAAGGGAAGTCACAACATAGATAAGGGGCTTCATGCTCAACTGTGACCACCCTCTCCTTTACATATTTTGATGCATAGATGTTGGGTAACCCTTGAAAGAGAACCATCCAAATTCAAGAAAGTCCATATCAAGCATTATTAATGCATGATCATCTCCAACGTTCTATCATGGAGATTTAAGGAGAGATTCAATATCAAATAGAGGAGTCATATCGAGGTTGGTGACATTTAAGATTTGAAATGTGATGAGAGCATCCACATAACTAATGAGGAAAATATAAGATGGTGATGCCAAGGCATAGAAAGGAACCACATGGACATGGATGGACTCTTACATAGTCAGGAGAGCATAACAAAGGGAATGAGAAGTGAGAACAATGCCAATGCCAATTGGAAGTGGTTATAAATGTTTTCGAAGAGGTGTGGATGTTGTTGTGGGCGAGACACCATGCATATAAGGATACATAAAAAGAGATGTTAGAAGGCGAATATGGATAACATATGCTCGAATAGAAGGATTAGATAGAGGTCGAAGCAATAAATCTTGAAAGCCTTCATGTGTCTCTACCTTGGTATTAGACGTTGTATTACAAAGTGATCCAAATTGTAATACGAACAAAATGAAGACACAATTACAGAGAGAATACGAGATTCTATATTGAAAGCATACTATTATAGTGAAAACTAAATATATTTTATAATGATAAAAAAACAGCGAGAAGCAAAAAACCTAAAATACAAGAACCCTAACCTTAGCATGAAGTTAAGGACGAGAAAGAACCTAGTTGGGATCATAAATTTTCACTAGGTGCTCCATTTTGGGTCTTCTTTAGCTCATGGGGAATACTATCACAATGACTTGGATTCCTAAATATTGCCTTAGATGGTAGAATAGAGAATAAAGATGCCTCACATATAAACTAGATTTGATAAGTACCATATCCATTTCTAAATTGATCTTGGATGTCCACTCAAACCACCAAGATAAAATAGAATAAAATAGAATGAGAATAAAAATGACCATAATATCATAGATTGTTACATAAAATTATATAAAATCCATTTCTAAAATGGCTTTAGATAAACAATAAAGTCTCAAAAGTAAAGATAAAAGTAGAATAAAGAATATCAAATCCATTTCTAAAATGGAAATGGCTTTAGATAGACGATGGAATCACAAAAGTAAAGATAAAAATAAAATAAAGAATCAAAATGCCTAGAATATCATAGATTGTTACATAAAATTATATCAAATCCATCTCTAAAATAGCTTTAGATAGACTAAAATAGTCACAAAAGTAAAGATAAAAGTAGAATATAGAATATCAAATCCATTTCTAAAATGGAAATGGCTTTAGATAAACGATAGAACCACAAAAGTAAAGATAAAAATAAAATAAAGAATCAAAATGACAGAAATAAGATATCCAACTTGTTGGAATGAAATTCATGTAACCTCATCAACCAGTCATCCTATCTCTATCTTTCACAACCATATCTATTTCTTAAAAACATTTGATAACAACTTTAATTACTAAGACAAACTTTTAAATAAAAATAAAAATACTTAAAACATCATAAATTGATGAGAAATATATCACGAATATATAAAAATAAAAATAAAGATAAAATAAAGAATAAAAAAATATATCACCAATAAAAAGATAAATAAAGATCAAAATAAAAAATAAAGATATACAAATAAATAAAAATCAAATAAATAAAGAATATAGACATATATATATATATATATATATATATATATATATATATATATTTTAGAAATAAATTGATAAGTAAGTTTATATATAATAATAATATTATTATTATTATTATTAAATATGAATATGAATATATATATTTTTTTTCAGAGGAAAAAATACCAGTCTTTGATATTCATATGAATCAAAAAGACATATTAAACAACAACCATCAACATGACAGGTGGTAGATAACATTCCAGCACCACCCATTCACCAAAAAGATAGGAATGGTCTGCAAGACTGCCAGCCAATAAAAGAGAAAACAAAGTCTGTTCTAAGCAGACTTTTCTCATCATCCCTGAATATTCAGGTCAGAAAAAACTGAATAATCTAATGTGACCTGCAAACATACATTCCAAAGCACGGCGAGCGAGCTGAAATGTCTCCCAAATCATACAAAGAAAAGAAAGTAACGCTACATGACAATTGAATGCTGAAAAGAGTAGATAAACAGCCATCAAAAAAGTAAAAATTGGCCATCTTCAATGACCTTCCCATCCAAAGTTTCAGTGAAATGTCTAGATCCCACCTCCAATTTCAGAGCCTTCTTTGATAGACCATCAGCTAGCATATTGTGCTCCCGGAATATATGATTAAAGGTCACCGGTGGGACAAGTTGCAGCATTGAAAATATTCCATCACACTAATGTTTCAACGTGGGTATTTCAAGGGCTAAAAGTCTGTTAACCCATGAAATAATCACCATTGAATCACCGTAAATCATATGTATGGGCAAACCCATCAAATAGCTCACTCTAAGAACAGACCAAAGAGCCAGAAGTTCTGCTCTGGTGTTTGTGCTAGATCCACAGCCCACTGAAAAACTGAAATAATGAGTTTCACTAAGATAGATCACAAACCCAGCTCCTCCATCATTCATTTGAGCTGCACCATCAAAGTATCCAACAGGAAAGGTATGCTTCGGCTTAGGACCAATCTGCCGACGTTTTTTTGTTATTTGAGGCACGGGGTAAAGGGCATGATAACTCTCAATCCTGGTAATGAGCAGGGAGGCAGAAGGTTTCCCATTTTCAAATAGACACTTGTTACGAAGGAGCCACATGAACCAGAAGACAAAAAAAGGGGTGTATCGGAATGACGCAGTATGGGCAGTGCTGTTAAACCAATGAGCTAAAAATGACTGAACAGAGCTGTGTGGAGATAAGGGGAAACCCATACTTGTCGAAAAGTGAGTGAAGATTTTCATTGAAAATGGACACATTAAGAACAGAGGGCTACAGTCTTCATAATCACTTTCACAAAAAACGCATCTACTAGGACCATTAAAACCACAAGATTGTAGATGATCCTATCATTTACCAACAACCAGCAAAAACAGATTAACTTCAACGGAATTTTCAATGTCCACAGTGAGATCAAAACCAGGTTTTGCTCCTCTAAATTGTTGATATGAAAAAGACTGTCATAACCTTTAGCAGCACTAATAGGGCCCACGTAATTGCTGAAAGACCATAGGAGCGAATCAGTCTCCTCATTTAAACGAATTCTATTAAATTCCAAACCTCTGATATATATTTTCCATTGTTTACTCCATTCTTCACATAGATCAAGCTCCTCAGTAGAAAACCAATAACTTGTAGTGTGATTTCTTGCCTGATCGAGAGTGCAAATCCCATAGTCTTCCAGATAATATCTTAGATCATCTGAGAGAATATAGGAACAGCCCAATCCAACAATAGGATCCACACCAACACAAACCTCTGCACCATTTCCCACTTGCCAAAGTAAACATTTCCCAATCCAAAGCAGAGTTTTAAGAAAGCCTTTCCATATTAGCCAAGCATTCCAATGCCCGAATTTTTTTATTTCTGAACCAAGATTGCAACGGCAAATTTTTCATATATATTGTTTTAAGAAGATGATTCCAAATGAATATATTTTTCATATATTTTGTTTTAAGAATATGAATATATTTATATAAACAAACTCTGCGGCATGACAATATGCTTGCTGGAGACCCTCAGTTGCAACTTGCAAGCTCTGTAGAGATAGATCATTGCCTAATTTATAGGAATGAAACGCGTTGTGACTAGATCAGTGGAGAAATCCAAAGCTTATTCTCTATTAAAAAAATAATAAGTAGAATTCTGTATCTGGAACCGTTTTGTCCGATACAGATCAGAGGATACACTAACTCAATTATAAAATGTCACTATTATCGAATTTCACCAATTGGTTCTCTTGCTATTGTCGATGACCTTGACTGTCAGAGCGTGTTAGCAGACATTGCTAGAGCTGAATTTGTTTCCTCAAACACTCTCACCAGGTGAAAAAAAGAAAGACAGATTATCACCTCGGAGGAATCAGAAACTGTTCCTACTCATAAAATACTTCAGACTTTCGATGGATCCAGGTTCAGTCCAATTGAAGAGGCATTACTTCTTCACAATAGCTCATTTGCATATATTTGTGTAAATGTGGTTGAAGAAGAGGCAGAAAATATGTATGAACACATTGAATTCATGTTTGAGAGTTCTTCAGTACTACAAAGTGATTTGAGTGCCTATCACTATTCCTTGCAGCATCAACATTGTGATAGCATATCATCTTTCCCAATTCATGTTTGAGAGTTCTTCAGTACTACAAAGTGATTTGAGTGCCTATCACTATTCCTTGCAGCATCAACATTGTGATAGCATATCATCTTTCCCAATTCATGTTTGAGAGTTCTTCAGTACTACAAAGTGATTTGAGTGCCTATCACTATTCCTTGCAGCATCAACATTGTGATAGCATATCATCTTTCCCAATTCATGTTTGAGAGTTCTTCAGTACTACAAAGTGATTTGAGTGCCTATCACTATTCCTTGCAGCATCAACATTGTGATAGCATATCATCTTTCCCAATTCATGTTTGAGAGTTCTTCAGTACTACAAAGTGATTTGAGTGCCTATCACTATTCCTTGCAGCATCAACATTGTGATAGCATATCATCTTTCCCAATTCATGTTTGAGAGTTCTTCAGTACTACAAAGTGATTTGAGTGCCTATCACTATTCCTTGCAGCATCAACATTGTGATAGCATATCATCTTTCCCAATTCATGTTTGAGAGTTCTTCAGTACTACAAAGTGATTTGAGTGCCTATCACTATTCCTTGCAGCATCAACATTGTGATAGCATATCATCTTTCCCAGGAACACATATCCCTGCAGCATCATTTTTTACAAGAACAAGGAGAATTTGCAGAACATAACAATTATATAATTTGGCAAGATGTCCAAACTTTCCAACCTTCTCTGGTTTTTGTGACTATATCAGTGGAGAAATCCAAAAGCTTATCCTCTGAAAAATAATAAGTCTAGAATTCTGTATCTGGAACTGTTTTGTCCGATACAGTAACTCAATAATAAAATGTCACTGTTATCGAATTTCACCAATTGGTTCTCTTGCTATTGTCGATGACCTTGACTGTCAGAGCGTGTTAGCAGTCATTGCTAGAGTTGAATTTGTTTCCTCTAACACTCTCACCAGGTGAAAAAAAAAAAGAAACATTATCACCCCCGGAGGAATCAGAAACTGTTCAACTCATAAAAGATTTCAGACTTTCGATGGCTCCAGGTTCAGTCCATTTGAAGAGGCATTACTTTTTCACCAGAGCTCATTTGCATATATTTGTGTAAATGTAGTTGAAGAAGAAGCAGAAAATATGTATGAACACATTGAATTCATATTTGAGAGTTCTCCAAGTACTCAAATCTTTCAGACTTTCGATGGATCCAGGTTCAGTGCATTTGAAGAGGCATTACTTTTTCACCAGAGCTTATTTGCATATATTTGTGTAAATGTAGTTGAAGAAGAAGAAGAAAATATGTATGAACACATTGAATTCATATTTGAGAGTTCTCCAAGTACTACAAAGTGATTTGAGTCTCTATCACTATTCTCTGCAGCATCAACATTGTGACAGCATATATTTACTCGAACTATGGTTCACGGGAAAGTTTGGGGGATTTGAACATGAAACTTTCTATTTACAACCATTTAACTTTACCACTTGCTCTGTCCCCATGGGATAAAATGTCTTCATATTGACACTGAACTTGAAAGACTATTATCACAATGATAATGCAGTTATTGCTGAATGACTTGTGAGTGCAACATCGCTTCTTGAAGGGAAGGACCTACTATCAGCTTTCCATTACTTTGTTCTCCAAAAGAGAGCTAACAGAAGGTAGGTCACTATCCCAACATATCATTTTGAATATAATCTTATTATAAATTTGTAATGACTCTTGGTAATGACCTACTATCAGCTTTCCATTACTTTGTTCTCCAAAAGAGAGCTAACAGAAGGTAGGTCACTATCCCAACATATCATTTTGAATATAATCTTATTATAAATTTGTAATGACTCTTGGTAATGCTTTTACCCGTACTTGAAATGTGCACTAAGCAGCTGTGCTTATTATGTTAATGTAATTTGAAATGCAAAGTTTAGGATTCACAAATTCTTACTCATGAATCACTTCATAAGAGATTCAGTCAATTTTGATGGCTGTAAAGGGCTCTGAGACTTTCGTTATCCTATTTTATTATGTTTATTGTCTTAGGATTTTAGTGATTATTAAACTCTTGTTCTGTTATGCTTATTGTCTTAGGGAGAGCCATCTATCATTTTTTTTCTATGTTCTTAGGGAGAGCCATCTTTTGTCATTTTTTGCAGTAGTGGATATGTTTATTTTAAAGGGAAGGCACAACACGATCTTATGTCCAACCTTCTCTGTTTTTTGTAAACATTATTCTTATGCAGTTGAAATGCTTAAAATGGTGGCCACACCAGAGCATTTTAGTTTCTTGTATTTACTTTCTGTACTGGTCTCTTGCAGAGATACAGGGTATGTTATAAGGTCTGGTGGATGTGGTGGCTACATGAGGGCATAATCCAGTTGAGTCACTTGAATTTTTGAGCTAATAAAGGTGCCCAGCATGTATCTCAATGAACCTGCATCTTCTCAGATGATGTTGAATAATTCTTTCCATGAAGATTTGAAACTTAATCATGTAGAATCAATGGAAAGATCGTTACAGCCCATTCAATATAAAATCGAGTGTCAAAATGTATCTCAAGTTAAAATGGAATCTAAGACGGTCTATATATTACTCCAATAACCATTAATATTGTTAATCCATTGGTTTCTTTATTTTGATTTTTTCCACCTACTTGGTTGAACTCTACCACTAGATGTTCTTTTTAATACATCTTAGGAAATGTTAGGGCTTTATCTTTGAATCCTTTTTTCTCAGGCTGGCTAACTAGACATGAACATGTTAAACTATTTTAAGTGATGTCATTGATTGTAACATTCCATCATCTTGTTTTCCCTTACAAATTGTCCCCTTGTGTTTGCTCTTTTTCCATAGCTATTGTATTGAAATTTGAGTGCTATGACTAATGTAATATCCCAAACTAATATTTTGCCTTTATACTGATAAGTTAGGGTGATTGTTTGTATGTTTGTGATTTTAGGTATGGATGACACATAAATTGTTTTGCATGCAATAATAGATTAAGTGCTCAAAACCCCAAATATGACAAATACTGAGATTAAATATGAAATATGCTGCAATAATAGTGTAATGACGTACCAATAATCATAGATGTGGTAGTTGTTCAGTATACAAAAGACATGCATGCCATGCATCCACTGTAACTCCAAATCGTGTTGCTTGCTCATTTGTGACGCCCATGCGAGGAAAAAAACGTCCTTCTTGATGATGGTTTCCCTTGGTACAGCTTCAATACTTGGATGATGATGCTGGAACTTCCTAGGTTATGTAGTATGGTTCTCCCAAAGAGATTGACAGACACATGCGAAGATTTGGACCCCTTTTAGTAAACTATCGAATTGCTTTTCCTGAATAAGAGGGAGTCCCTCTTTCCCCGCGATTTACCTGTAACTTCTCCAAATGTGCAAGAGAGGTCTTGATAATCACCAGATATAGTAAGTTGACCCTTCTAATGAGAATGGAATTGAAATGTAGAATAAACATAGTCTCTACAGCTCAACACAAATTTCTCTCAGTGTCTCCAATGCGCCCCCAACAACAAAACATGACTCCTATGACCTTTGCTCCTTGGTGTGCTTAATCTCTGCTGAACACATAATACCTTGAAGTGAAGCTGATAGATCTGAGTGACCTATCCAGAAAGTGATTAGGGAAGATAGATTTTGCTGCCAAAAACACTTGCTAGTTGAAGACTCACACCCTCAACCCCAACTTGCTGCTGCGGCTATTGTTGCTGCTCCTCTCGAAACCAAACTCCAAAAGTGAATCATAACAATAGATACCTTTTTGGTTCAACTTGTCTTCTTTTATATATTTTAGGGTTTGCATGACTTAACTTTTGCATGCATGCAATCTAATTGCCCAGTCTCACATGCAAGGTGAAATAAGGCCCGCATGCTCCGGATTCTTTTTGATCTCTGCTCCAATGGACTTCTTTAATATACTGATGACCTAATAATATTGAAGAAACGTTCGTTTCCGCTCCCGGTATTAATAGTCCTTAGTCAATTCCCTTTTTCATCGATACCTGCTCGAACCCGTGGGAATTAAATAGGTTAATGGTCGTCTTAGACGCTTAGTTAGAAGAGGACATTGCAGTCCTCCCTACTTGAAATTGCTTGTCCTCAAGCAATTGTAAACCATGATGTTGCAATACCTTTTCTCCTTCCCATGTGGCATCTTCAATAGGTAACTCTTTCCATTGTACCAAGTATTCACGAATTACCCTGTTTCTGAATTTCCTTTCTCGAACCTCTAGAATATTTTTTAGAATCAACACTAGAAGTCCTTCATCATCTAACGAAGGTAACTCAGCGGATGGAGCGATGTGTTGCCCCACTGTTTTCTAGAGATTTGATACATGAAATACATTATGGATTTTACTTTCCTAGGAAGCTCAAGTTCATAAGCCACCTCTCTAATATTTTTGACTACTTTGTAAGGACCATAGAAGCGAGGACTCAGTTTCTCTGCCCCTTGTTTCTTGAGTGAAGATTGTCTATAAGTTTGTAGCCGCAAGTATACCAAGACTCCTACCTCAAAAATGTTCTTAACCTTGTGTCTGTCTATGTACAATTTTTGTTGGTTTTGTGTTTTCTGTAAATTCTCTTTTAGTACGTTGAGAATATCTTGACTGCCCTATATTCAATCTCTTACCTTAGGTGCTCTTCTATCTCCTAATACTATATCTACAAATTTTACTGCCTCATAGCCATATAGAGCCTTGAAAGGAGTCATCCCAATAGACATATGGTGTGTGGTATACTCCCCCAGATGTAACCATTTAATCTATGTCCTTTGTTGCCCTGCTACATAATTTTTTAAATACCCCTCAATCCATTTGTTGACTATTTTTGAATGTCCATCACTCTAAGGATGATAACTCGTGCTAGTATCTAATTATGTCCCCACTAATATGAAAATCTCATGCTAGAATGCACTGGTGAATTTACTATCTTGGTCACTGACAATAGTCTTAGGTAGTCCATATAGTTTGAAAACCTCTCAAAAAAACAACTATGCTACCTGTGATGCAGAATAATCAGAAGGAATGGCAAAGAAATGAGCAATTTTTTTCAGCCTATCTACTACCACATATAAGTAATCTTGTCCCTGTACCTTGGGAAAACTTGTAATGATATCCATCGAGATACTCTCCCATTTCTTCTCAAGTATGGGTAATGGCTGAAGTAACCCTACCAGATGAGTGTGTTCAACTTTATTCTGCTGGCAAGTACTGCACTTCCAAACATGTTGCATTACATCCTCCTTGAAGCCTTTCCATGAGAAACTCTCTCTAATATGTCTATAAGTTTTCACGAAACCTTGATGTCCTGATAATGGTGAATTATGTGAAGCTTGTAAAACCTTTTTCTTTAAAGTTGATTTGGGGACTAAGTAGATCATATTATTGTAGTAAATGATGTCATTGACCACCCTGTACCTGTCATCCTTTATTTGTACGTCTACCAACTCACAAGTAATTTTTTTTTAGAATATTCAACAAGAGATGAGACCTCTATTCTGTAGATATACTCATGAGTGATAAAGAGGTTGGTCATCTCAATAATGCATTTGCTACAACATTGTTCTTCCCCTTAACATATTCGATCTCAAAGTCATAATCTTGTACCTTGCTGACCCTTTTTTGTTGCCTTTCATTTAACTCTTTTTGTTGTAAGAATTATTTGAGGCTGTTGTGACTTGTCTTAATTTTAAACCTACTTCCTACCAAATACTGCCTGAATTTTGTTAAGGCATGTAAGATTGGTAGCATTTACTTGTCATATATAGAGTAGTGGCGTTCATGGGACATGAACTCATAAATTCTTTCATTTTTTCAAATGTTTGTTGTGCCCCTTCTGTCCAACTGAATGCCCCTTTCCTTGTAAGATCTGTTAGGGGTGCTGTCAATTGTGAAACCCCTTTAACATACCTCCTGTAATAAGTGCAAAGGCCCAAAAATCCCTTCAATTCCGTTACATTTTTTGGTGTAGGCTAGTCCAAAATAGCTCTAATTTTTTCCATATTAACCTATACTCCATTGGTAGTTATTACATGCCCTAGATATAACATTTATTGCATATCAAACTCACATTTAGATATTTTGGCATATAGGGATTGTTCTTTTAGACTTCCTAGTACTTCATCTAGGTGCCTCAAATGTTCTTCGCAAGATTTATTGTAAATTAAAATGTCATCAAAGAACAAAAGTAAAAACTTACGCAACTAAGCCTTGAAGGTGTGGTTCATGCAAGATTGAAAAGTTTTCGGTGCATTTGTGAGTCCAAAAGGCATGACTAAGAATTCATAGTGACCAAAGTGGCAAGGAAAAAATGTTTTGCAATATCTTGAACCCTTGCTCGGATATGATGATACCCTGATCAGAGGCAAATTTTTTAGAAGTACTTTTCCCCCTGTAATGCATCCATCAACTCATCAATTCTAGGAATGGGGTACCTGTTCTTGATAGTTTTCTTGTTGAGGGCCTTGTAATCGATACACATCCATAATGTGCCATCTTCATTTTTTTACCAATACCATTGATGATGCAAATGGGCTAGAACTTGGTCGTATGTAACCTAACTCCAGTAATTCTTTTATTGTTTTTTCTATCTCATCTTTTTACCTTTTGGGATGCCAATCTGGAATGGTGATAACTTCATGTGTTCCCTCCTCTAACTCAATGATATGATCGAACCCTTTTCTAGGCGGTCGACTTGCTAGAAGATCTCTAAATAACCTCTCATGTTTATGTAGCAATGACTATATATCTGTTGGATGTTGTGTGTTGTTATCTGGAGGTTTATGAAAAGTGACAAAACATTTGGTTGACCACTCTATGTCTCCCTGTCTGAGCACTACCTCCATCCTCTATAATGATACTGGCTTGGGGGTGTAAGTGTTCATGCCCCTCAAGACTACTTTCCTGCCATCCTGTCCCTAGAATTCCATTTCCATGGTCCTATAGTCAGTAGTATACTTCCCTATATAATAGATAACTTGAACCCCTAATACTACATTTGTATTTGCTACATTTACCACATAAAATGAGTATGCCATATTATAGTTTCCCAATGTGACATTTAGTTTGGGAATCCAGTGGTGGCACTCCATGCTGTTATTTCCTACTATTGCTACTGTGAATTCTTCGAATTCCTTTGTCTGGATACCCCTCCTAGCCACCCATACAACATCTATAAAGTTGTGGGTCTCCCCACCATCAATCAACACACCTACCCTATGACCCTGTACTACTCCTTTGACTCGAAGAATATGAAATTTAGGTACTCTTGACAATGTAACAATAACTCCACCCGTTGGCTCTCCCTAGAGTGACTCCTCCTCTGCTTCTCTAAGCTCCTCCACTGCTCCCTGTTCAGGCTCATCCTTGTCTTCTTCACTATTTAAGTAGACTTCTATATAGTGTGCTTTAGTTTTCCCTGCATACCTATGACCTGGGACCCATGGTTCCTGACAAGTGAAGCATAATTTATTTCTTCTAAGTTCCTTCCTAGTGTCATCATCCATCCAAATTTTCTTCGACCATTCTAGTTGGAAGGGTTTCTTATCTTTACCTTTAATTGGGAAATTTGTCTTAAACAAAAATCTATTCTTAGGAATCGAACCTTGTGAGTCTCGGGTTCTACTCATGAAATATTGTAAAGTGGATGATTTGTAGGCTTTCACCCACCTGCGTAAAGGCTTAGTCAAAGCTTCTGTAAATAACATAACCAATCTGCTCTCGGAAACGTCGGTCACCATAAATGTCACTCTCTGAAACTCTGATATGAAGGCCTCGACACTATAGGTCTGCTTGAGCTGAGCTAGCTCTCTGAAATGTATCTCGTGGTCCATCTTATCAAACCCCTCCATGATCCTCTATGTGAAGTCACTGTATGAAGTGATGGTGTTGTGACCCAACGTTACTAACCCATGGTACCACCACTCATGAGCCTCTCTGTCCAAATGTAATGTAGCCAACTTAATGACATTAACCTTTGTCATAGGATTTAGTTGGAAGTAAGTATCCAACTTCTAGACCCATATTCTCATTGGACAACCACGAGATCTATCAAAATTGGGAATGGTCAACTTTCCTATTGTCTTTCGTAATTCATAGTTTTGAGTAAACCCTCTATTAAAATTTCTTGGTCGATTCCTGCTTTTCATATTACAAAAGTCAGAAAGTGACATAGTTGAGTGGAACTCATCTCCCAAATCCTTCTATCCCTGTAGATATGCCCCAAATGGTTCACTTAGTTCAATTAGTATGATTGGTCCTGTGGTGGCATTTTCCAGAAAGTGAGGCATGGTAGGTCTCGAAGGCTTATTGTATATATGAGGAGTGTTCTGCATATGAGTGTACTCATGTCTCCCACTATTTCTGGTGGATCCTTTGTCTCCCGGTGAAATTGGTAGATTGTTCTGACTCTGCTCTGGTTTAATAACCAACATGTTTATAGCATGTAACATCTTATTTATGTCCCTTAGCTAAGTCATTTAAGGCACTAACTAGACTCTGGAATTCCATTCTATCTTCATCTTCCCATGTTCCCTTTCCTCTATCAAAGTGTATCCCTGTTGTGTCCATGTCTGAATCTATTCTAACTCCGGATCCTCTGTGTAACTACCCTTTCTTCTTCTATATGTCACAAAAGCAATGTCTTCTGGATTCATTTATTTTTCATGTTTAATCCCACAGCTGGTGAGAAACATGCTCTGATACTACTGTAATATCCCAAACAGATATTCTGCCTTTGTACTAATACATTATGGTGATTGTTTGGATGTTTGTGATTTTAGGTATGGATGACACATAAATTATTTTGCATGCAATAATAGATTAAGTGGTCAAAACCCCAAATATGATAAAAAAATAGTGTACCAATAATCATAGCTATGGTAGTTTTTCAGTATACATGATACATGTATGCCATGCATCAAGTGTAACTCCAAATCATGTTGCTTACTCAATTGTGACGCCCATGTAAGGAAATACACATCCTTCTTGATGATGGTTTCCCTTGGTACTACTTCAATACTTGGAGGATGATGTTGGAACTTCCTAGGTTATTTAGTATGTATCTCCCGAAGAGATTGACGGACACATGCAGAGAATTGGACCCCTTTTGGTACACTAGCGAATTGATTTGCTTGAATAGGAGGGTGTCCCTCTTTCCCCACTATTTTGCATGTAACTTCTCCAAGTGTGCAAGAGATGTCTTAATAATCACCAGATATAGTAAGTTGACCCTTCCGATGAGAACGAAAGTGACATGTAGAATAAACAGAGTCTCTATGGCTCAACACGAATTGCTCTCAGTGTCTCTAATGTGCCCCTAGAAGCAAAACGTGACTCCTTTGACCTTTGCTCCTCGGTGTGCTTGATCTACATTGAACACAAAATACCATGAAGTGATGCTGATCGATCTGAGTGACCTATCCGAAAAGTGATTAGGGCAGATAGATTTCGCTGCCGAAAACACTTGCTAGTTGAAGACTCACGCCCTCAACCCCAATTTGCTTCCATGACTACTATTATTGTTTCTCTTAAAACCAAACTCAAAAAGTGATTAATAACAATATACCTTTTTGGTTCGACTTGTCTTCTTTTATATATTTTATGGTTTGTATGACTTAACTTTTGCATGCATGCAATCCAATTGCCTAGTGTCGCATGCAAGGTGAAATAAGGCCTGCATACTCCGCATGATTTTTATTTGCTTTGATGGACTTATTTAATATACCGATGACCTAATAATACTGAAGAAATGTTCTTTGCTGCTCCCAATATTAGTAGTCCTCAGCCAATTCCCTTTTTCATTGATAACCGCTCGAACCTGTGAGAATTAAATAGGTTAACATGTGTCTCAATCACTTAGTTAGAAGATGACATTACAACTAAGTTAGCTAAGGTTGACCTACAAGGATTTCTAGATTTATCTATAGCTTTTTCCAAAGCTAATGTATTGAAATTTGAGTGCTATGACTAAGTTAGCTAGGGTTTATCTACAAGGCTTTATAGATTGGATTTGTCTACATATGCAACGATTTCACCCGGACTGTGAAATTCCGGGAGAAATCCTTTGGTCACACATGACCCCTTTCGGTGCGTTCCATAGGAAAGATTCATCATGTGTTTAAACCATGCAGTTGCCCGACGCCATCAAACCTCGCCCGTCAACTCCATGTTGGAGGTCGTAGTTGCATGGCATTAATTCAGCTCAACATGGTTGGTGAGTTTGAATTGCAGTTGATCCCTGCATCTTTCCCTCCCGCTATAGGATCTGATCTGGATGTTGAAACAAGGAGTCCTCTAACCAAACTTTGCCAGAAGTCTCCAGCACTCAGAGGACATCTTAGGCTCTCAAACTCTACCCAAGGAAACTAGTGAGGGGATATCGTTTCGTTTAACGTGGATTCTTTTTGCTCTCGGTTAATATGTCAAGCAAGGAAGCTTCAAAGGAAACTCTGCAACTCTGAAAACTACTCTGCAACTCCTTCTTCAGTGCCCAGAGGACATCGTTCTGCCCAAACTATGCCCAAGTAAGTTGCTCAGAGGACATCATTATGAAGCTAAGGTATTTCCATCTCCATATAAATCGCATCTGCATAACATAATTGGGATTGAGATGTTAAGCTTACTTTTTATCTGTATGTTTTCCCATCGAATTCAGTTTTAAAAAGAATTATTTAAACCTTCCAAAAATTTGTCTTCCCAAACTTATCTTCCAAGTTGTCTTCGCCATCTATCTGGACTCATTAAAACACATTTTTATGGGTCCGATGAATCCCAATCAAGGATTCCTTCTCTGCCATCCAACACCCCCGATAGTTCACTCTTTCGAGTAGGAATCCCCAGTGACTTGATGATCTAACTTATATCTTTTAAACTATGCACCTGACCTTGATGAAACTTTGATTGGAACGACAGGGAGGGCTAGGGATTTCGGCAGATGAACCGACGTCCACATGACCCGGAGTAAAGGGGATAAAAAACGAGCATAAATTTTGAGCTGAACAAAGTAATAGATAAATATATATAATTTTTCATTTCCCTCAGATACAGTTTATACAAATTTTCAATTCAGAAAGGTTCTCTGGCTAAAGTTGTATTTTTATGAAGTGGGCCACTAAAACTTATGTAATTTTTTAATACAAAATGGGAGTTGTAAGCAACCTCTTCCTCCTCCTCACCTGAAGATGTTTGTTAGAGCACCATGTTTGGGCTTAAGCAGAGCTTCAAGTTTTGGGTTAATCCCAGGGGCTGTAGGTCGGTTAGTCAATGTGTATTCAGTTTTGACAAGCAAATGTATCCAGTATCAGTAGATTTAATGCTTAATGTTGTTGTTGGAAGTGAGATCATGTATGGATTTAATGATGCTATTGCTGGGATATATATTAGTAACATTATTAAATTCACATCTGCTCTAAAAATCTATATAGATTGGCATAGCAACATCATTAAATCCACATTTGATATAACTTTAAATATCCCAACAACATTAGATCAAATGTTGTGTGGATATTGCTTCCTGTCCACTCCCAATATGGTTGCGGGTTCGATTCTTATGGCTTTTTTATGTGATTCTTATGGATTTATTGAGTACAGTATTTGGATTGAGTTCGATATACTGCTATTCAAAAAGCTCTGTTCCAGCTGGAAGCCCTTGATTTCTGCACTTTAAGTCGTCATGTTTTTAAGCCCACTAGCAGACCAGTTCCCATGGTTTTACAAACTAGGTATTGTACCAGGATTTGTAAAGTTCTTCCTCACTGCATTGTACTGGAAAGTGGCATGGAAATTGGATCCAGCTTACATATTGACTAAGAGTCTTGAAGAATCAATACATGTTTCTTTTACAACTACATGAGAAACATACACCTCAAGGTTAGGTGGCATCCTTCTTGTACTGACCATGCTTCAAACGTGAACATTAACATTCCATACATGTTTTTTTGGCTAAATAAAACAGATCACAATTGTTCCAATGCAGAATATTTATGTACAATTATTGTGAATTTTTTGTTGATATAAATCTACTGTAACTTTCCAGGGAGGGAAGTTTCTCTCAAATGTATATAGTCTTTTATAAAAGCTATCTCGAGGGAAAAATTTCGTAATGTACATCCCAGATACCCATTGGTCTGCCTTAGCATACCCGAAAAGAAGGTCCCAGAAAGAGCACTAGCTGGGGGGGATTTTTTAAGTAGGTTTTGGCTCGTGGAAGGTAACCCCTCACTGGAAGGTGCAAGGGTTCATTGGTTCTGAAATTCCAGTGCTTCAAAAGAAAGTTCGTGCTTCCATACTAATAAGAATGGTTCTGAAATTCCAGTGCTTCAAAAGAAAGTTCGTGCTTCCATACTAATAAGAATGTTTTCCCTTATGAATTCGTAAAATTGATACCACATAGGTTGCTAACTTACTAGCACCATCATCAAAGAATACACACACAATTTGACCCAAGATGTCTAGACGTATTTTCAAGTTGGAATTGGTGATGGATGTGAGTTTGATCATTGTGGGAAATGTGTGGCCCATCTGACATATTCTTTAATTGACGGAGTTTTAAAATATTTTTCACATCCGCTAAATAATTATGACAAATATTTTCATATTGGCAAGGTTCACACAAAGATATATATATATATATATATTTGCATTTCCCTGACATACATTTTATAGAATTTTCAATCCAGAAAGGTTCTCTGGATGAAGTTGTATTTTTATGAAGTGGGTCACTAAAACTTATGTAATATTTTAATACAAAATGGGAGTTGTAAGCACCCTCTTCTCCTCCTTAGCTGAAGCTGTTTGTTAGAGCACCGTCATTGGGTTTAAGCAGAGCTTCAGGCTTTGGCCTTGACTTCAATTTCAGGGAAACTATGGAACAATTTCTTAGAAAATAATGAAAGAGAATACTACCATTTATACACACAACACAAAATCCAAATTATATGTTTTCTCACTGCCTAGAGCATGCCTACACTAAATCTCGTTGTTCCATACGACAGTCCTAAAACTACCCTCGTTTCCTTCCCTCAACACTCTTTTCTACCCTTTCCAGCCCCTAATCTACCTCTCTGGCTCCTCAACCACCTTTGCTTCCCCTCATAGCCTTTCTTTCTACTATCGCAAACCTAAAGGAAGGCCTTTCGCTACTCCTAAGCATCGTATCTTATGTTCCCTTTTTCCTTCGTTTCCCAACCACCTCCCTTCTCCTTCATTGCCTTAGCACCTCTCTTCTAGCATCCTCGCTAGTCCCTCTCCATACCTCGCAACCCCCTAAAGCAAGCCCTCTTCTCCTCGCTGCTACTTTCTTGTAGCTTCCCTCTACCCTTGACCAGTTATTACAGCAGAACCACACCCTTTTCTACCACCCTAAACTCGTCCTAACCCTCGAATTCATCCTAGGATTCTACCCCACCTTCGCTGGGTCTTCCCTCCCTCTTGGATGCCCTTCACACTGTACTAATAGAACTTAGGTCTGCTTCCCTCTATCATACTTTTGGACAGTCCACCCAACCTTACCTTAGGGATTCCCTTTACAATGGAATCCCTCCCATTACCCACACTTTGTTCTCCTAACACCTGCACACAAGCAAACACAACGAGGTCAGCTAGTATTACTATGTTATAATCATATTTGCATATTGCTAATGACTGATACATACTACTGCACTTAACTAAGTACATACAGTCCATGTTTCAATAAGTAATAATCTATGACTGATATTTCAATTTTGCTGTTGTACATCATTGGTTTCCTCATGGTAAATATTGGTTACAATGAAAGTCAGAAACCATAGTAATAAAGATAAAGACTGATATGTTAAACTTGGTTACGATATTATACTTCATGACATTTTACATAACAATGGTTGGCTGCTAGTTTTATCCATCCTGCACCTTTTTATGACCCTATCTAATGGTGACTACCACTGAATGCGTGTCATAATTGTTTATCCTATACTCGCATTGTTGTACTTGTGATAAATGCTTATATTTGATTGACATTTGCTTGTGTTTGATATACTACTACATGAACAAGTTTATTGGTGACCACATACCATTCGTGTAATAGTTGTGGCCGATGGAAATTATGGAATACATATCACATTTACCATTTATTTTTTACTTTTAATGTTTAAAACTTTAAACCTTACAAGGAAAAGTGACCATGAACCATACAGATATCAAAAATTGCTTATGAAGGTTGTCAATTAGTTCTGAATTTGCAGCCATAAAGTACCTTGGAAAAGATTGGGAACTCAACTTTGTATCTTAATCTGGTACATGCAAAATCCTTGAGCTCCTCATTAGTCAAGCAAGCACCATACATTGATCTGGGATAATTGCAAAAAATATTGCCAAACAACGACCATACATTTTCTAAAATAGAATTTTTGGTGTTGGAGAAGGAGCTCCAAGAAGTGAGGAGAGTGGTGCTTTTGGAGATTATTGCAGGCGATCGAGGTTTGGTGTTTAATAATGGAACCAGATGGGGGGGCGTCTAATTCCCACCCCCCTGACGAGGGAGACCTGAATATTGGCGAAATTCTGATCAGTTTATCATCCAGAGAATATTTTGGCCCTCTTGGTCAAGATCGTAAACCTGGACAATGCTTACCGAAAGTAGCAGCGATACCATCCATGGTGGTCAAGTCAGAAACTCTTAGGGATAAGATCTAGTACATGTTGGATCATGCTCTAATTGGGAAATTCATTGGGATGCAACCATCTGAGAAAGCTTTGATTTGGTGGATCAAGTCTTCTTGGAAACCTAAAGGACATTTTGACCTTCATATGGGATCAAAGGGTTTTTTAACAGACTCTTTTATCAGTCTAGAGGATAGGAACCGAATCATTGATGGTGGACCATATTTCTATTATTTTGGGGGCCTCTTTTTACGACCATGAAGAGAGAAATTTAGTCTGGAAAAGGAGGATATGAGAATAGCGCCGATATGGATTAGGTTATATTGTCTCCCTCATGAATACTGGGATGCTGAAATTCTGGAAGAATTGGGAAATTGTTTAGGCATTTTTATCAAAATTTATGAGTAAACGAAGACTCAGCGCTACACTCCTTATGCCCGTATTTGTATCTATATGGATCTCTCTTTGGCTCTGTCGGAAGCCATCAGGATGATTTGGGAGGATGAAGATTGGGTGAAAATTTTGGACTATGAACAAGTTCCTTTTGTTGTCGTCGTTGCTATGAATATGGTCACATGTTCCAGGAATTTCCTTTGAATCATCCTAAAAATAAGTTTGGGAAGGAAAGCGATCCAGCGGATCCTGGTTTCACCAAAGTGGATTCTCGCAAAAGAGGAAATAGAAAGCAAGAACATCAAGACAGTTTCAAGAAAATGAATAACTCTAATCCCTTCGAGATTATGGGTAACCACGAGTGAGATTCGTCGGAACAAAGAAATCTGAGGGGTAATCCTACCAGTTCAGTGGTTGGGATGCCTACCTTGAGTCAAGCCACAACCCAAAAACAAACTCATGATCTTGCAGAAGGAAGCATGCAAAAAGATTAAGGAGAAGAGGTTGAGGACATGGATATTATCCAGCAAAAGGAATCGATGTACGAAATCAAAGATACAGATATCAGTGAATTGTATCTTGAAAGGATTGAGAAAGATGTTCTGAGAAAGATAAAGGTTATGTTCCCCAAGAACAGGTTAGTCTTCTTAAGGAAGCCATTCTGAAAGCTAAATTCTCAAAATCTTTAGGTATTAATTCAGGATCTTTCAAAGAAACAAAAAAAACAGTTGAAGAGTGTGGGCGGAAACCTGGACGTAAATCAAATAAATAGAGGGTGGCAGATGTAGGGAGGACGTTGGTTGAATCGGGCCAATACCCGACAATCAAAGCTGATCTTGGTCTATTAAAATTTCCTTAATGAAACTCCTATCCTGGAATACTCGAGGCATTAACAACCTGAGAAAAATGAAAATTCTGCATCAAAAGATTAAAATGACTAATCCGGCAATTGTCTTCTTACAAGAAACCAAATGTTTGGCTAATTACATTCAATATCGTAGGGGTAAATTTTGGGCTAGATGTGAAAGCACGGGAATTGATTCGAGAGGTTTTTATGGTGGTTTATGCATTATTTGGGATACAACCCAGGTGTCCCTTTCTAATTTTCAAGGAACCTGTAACTTGATTTCATCTAATTTCAAGGTGGTTGTCTTTCCCATTTCTGGGTTAGTTACAAATGTCTATGGCCCGCAAAATGCAATGGATAAGCGCAGTTTTATTAAATCTCTCATCAATCTGAGGGCTCATTTTCCATCTCAGCACTAGGTGGTTGGAGGAGATTTTAATCACATTACTTTCCTAGAGGAAAAAAAGGGTGGACGACGATGTTTGGAGGAGGAATGTAATATTTTTAGAGATACCATTGAAGATCTTGGCCTACTAGACATTAATCCATGGGAGGGTTGGTTTACATGGAATAACAAAAGAAAAGGGGACCGTCATATTGCTTCCATAATTGACCGGTTCTGAGTCTCAAAATCTATAATTGACCTGGGAAGCGAAATACATTGTGCCACACTCTTGGGAAGGGGTTCTGACCACTGGCCCATTGAACTCATGTGGAGTGGGTTAGGGTCTCAATTTAAGAAACCTTTTCATTTTGAGCAATTCTAGTTGGATAATCCATATTTTGAAGGCAAGATCAAATCATGGTGGGCTGAAATGCGAATAGACTAGGCACCTAATATGTTTTCCTTCCAGCAAATTTTGAAGGCTCTGAAGTCCAAGATCAAGAAATGGAACAAGGAAGATTTTGGGAACATTTTTCGTGAAAGACGTGATCTGGGATTAATGAAGGATACTCTCAGGCCTTAATTGACGATGAAAGGATTGTTGAAGCTCATCTTGAAGAATGAGAGAAACATGACGAACTTCAGTGGTGGAAAAAGTCACGAATTAAATGGCTTCTTGAAAGAAAAAAAAATACCAAGTTCTTTCACCACTTAGTAATCCATAATAGGTTTCAAAACAAAATCTATTCGATTAAAAATGATGGAGGAGAAAAAGTGGAGGGGCGGGAAGAAATGGAGGAAATCATAAATGCTCACTTTCTGATATTTTAATTGATCCCAGGAGAAACCGCTTGGATGATATTGAAGTCATTACCAACAGGATTCCTTCCCTGGTATCGAAGGAACAGAACCAGTTATTAATGAAATTTATTAATCTTCAAGAGGTCCAGGATGTTGTCTTTCAGATGAAGGAAGGTACCTCTCCTGGCCTTGATGGTTTTACTGTAATTTTTTTCATCATTTATGGGAGATGTTCAAGCTGGATGTTTGGCAAATTGTGGAGCAATCTAGGATTTTCGGTCGCATCTTACCTGCTCTGAATGCCACCTTCCTTACCATGATTCTCAAATGTGAGGGAGATGATACTCCTGACAAATTTAGACCTATCAGTCTTTGTAATGTCATTTACAAAATCATTACTAAGGTCATTGCTAACTGCTTGAAACCTATGAAACTGGATTCGTCCAAAAGGACCTGCGTGTCCCATGTCCGCGTGTCGAACACTGACAAAACGTGTCCAACACGTCTTTGCAACGTGTCCTGTTTTCGGACACGCGTGTCCGAGGACTGTCAGTGCGTGTCCGGAAAACATGACACTTTTTCCACTAAAAAAAGGCCCAGAATTGCTTTAAATAAAAAATTTCACTTTCTTTTTATCATTTGCAAGTGTGGAGAGGGTTCTAAAGTGTGTTTGGTGTGCAGGTGAAGAAGATTTGAAGGATTTAAATGTGTAATTACTAATGTTAAATGTGCACTGAAGGGTCCTTTGCCATCTATTTGTAGCTTGGAGTTCCACATTAGCAATATTTTCACAGACAATCTCAATGCTCCATAAACCTTCAATATATTAGACAGTAAAATATTAAGAAAGATTACTGCAAAAAGAAGTGATAGCAATAAAAACTCATTAAGTACACTAATCAGCCACAGCTATCATTGTCAACAAACTAGTGTTCATAGCTGAAACAAGAAAAAATGCATAAACAAGATAATTGGCATGTAATCAAGCTAATGCATCACTAGTCTACTATAAAGTACAATTGATCACTAGAAGCAAAGAAAAGGCAAAGAAACTAAGTAATGGAAAGAAAAATAGTTGTTTTCTCTCACAGAGAGCAAAGAAATGCTTCGGTCCTTTCTTACATCTATAGAAGACAATGTTAACTTGAGTTGCAAATAAAGTTGGCTTACCACAAAGAGTCGCTTATAATTTGGCAAAAACTATATGAACAAAACCACTAATCTTTCATTCATATAGTAGAATAACATCTGCCTTTTTCTCTCTAAGGTGGCCTTCTACTTGGAACACCTTTTAGCCTCTTATTATTTGGCAAAAGCTATATGAACAAAACCACTAATCTTTCATTCATATAGTAGAATAACATCTGCCTTTTGCTCTCTAAGGTGGCCTTCTACTTGGAACACCTTTTGCAGTGCGGGGATGGGCCCATTGTCCACCCCGAGTACACATAGTATCATTGGCCGCATGGTCTCAAGTTTCCATTCAGCCATCTCAGGGTTTGCTCTCACCAACATCAGGTCAAATTTTATCATTGTATTGAACAGGTGAAGAGGATATGTCAGTTATCCCATCTGCAGGAGGTGGAGTTTGAGGAGCATTTTGTTTTGAGATGCATCATATACTACAATATCCATTGGACATTTGAGTATTATGGATAAGAGGATAAATGTGCATTGATTTTGATTTCTATTGAATATTTGTAAAAATTTGGATCTATATGTCTATATTTTTAATATATATAATATTTAAATATATATATATATATATAACGTGTCCTACGTGTCCTGATTCCGGGGGTCACCGTGCCCGTGTCGGACACTCGAATCCCCGTGTCCTTCGTGTCCCGTGTCCCCGTGTCAAGTGACTTAGGTTTTTACTCTACGAGGAAATAATTAATTCTAGGAGTTAATATGAAATGGATAAAATAACACAACGGACTATTGCAAGAAAGAGATCACATCAATAGCATATGACAATGTAAGCACCATTCACGATATTTCGTAATAATTGATTTAAGCATTGAAAGTAAAACAAACCAGTGCCGATGAATATGCAGTGCTTGTAAAAGTGGACTGCTATTGTGTCGTGTAAGTATTGCAGTTGTCTCATTGGTCAGTTTTAAAATTATTAATGACTAATTAAGGGTGTGTGTTAATTGAGGGTCTGGCCCAACAAGTCAAGTCCCTTAGAACTGAGTGCTAAAGCGGTAATACCAAGTGTCCACCGAGGCGAGGATGAACTTGTTTAGAGTATCCCCCTGACTCTATAGTAGTTACCTTTTGCAACCTCCCGAGTTCTCGAGAAAATCACTTGTGTGGATTTTCCTATTAAATCTAGTAACTCATATCCCTTTCTAATATAACCAACTGATCAAACAAGCTGCAGCGGTGTAGAGCATACAGGGAAGGAGTCTTGGTTTATTTTATTAGAGACGTAACAATGAGTTGTTTAGACGACGACCAAAGAGTCTCTTTCACCTTTCGGGTACTCGGGAAAGCAACGATCGGATTGATTTAAAAAATTAAGAAACAAATAAATAAAAGAAATATTTTCTAATTAATCCTACCACGAATCTCTTTCACCCTTTCGGGGTACTCGAGAGAGCGTGGGATAAGTATTTCTTTTACTTCCTTGATCAAATAAACAACTAAATCGGAAATAAAAATAAAACTAACTAAAACTGGAAAATCATAAAAAAAGGACACCGACACAAATCCCCCTCGAGGGGATGGAGAGCGGGCTCTAACGAGCCTACTCAATCTTGTTTTTATTAATTGGTTACAATGCTTCAGCAGAAATGCTCTTTGGTCCTTGTTATCTGGGATCCAAAGGCTTACAAAATACAAGGAAAATAAGCTCAGCTAAGAAGAAAGCCTCCTGAAAGCTTTAGATATCCAAAAAAGGTATTTTCGAGTAGAGTTTCCTTCTCTTTTTTGATGGGCCTGCTAAAAACCAGCAAGCTAATGCCAGTGAAAGATGCCGAAAAACACTTTGGAAGTGTCTTTGGACAACATGCAAAAATTATAAAAAAATTCTAAGTAACAACTAACTATAAAAAAAGGAAACAACTAAGTAAGGCAAGCTAGAAAGCTTGCCTTCTTAGGGTCTTTGTTTGCCTCTTGAAAAGAATGGCAAGCAAATCTCAAGCACGAAAATGCTAGATAAAACTTTAAAATACACAAAACTCTTTCAACAAGCTTTTTTAATTTTCAAAATTTTAAACTTGCGGAAAAAAAGAAAAGTAACTAGATCTAGAATTTTAAATGTACCTTTCAAGCAAACTAGAAATAGAAACTTTAAGACATTAGGTCTACCTTTAATATAACCTTAGATGTTAGATCTAATATGGAAACTTTTGAAACTGAAAGAAACTTTTAAGAAAGTTGTTGATTAAAAGTTAAACAACCCATAGTAGAGCAAGAAATAAAGGAGAGAAACGCCTCCTTGGTGAGATCAAAGGGACAAAGCCTATTTTCCAAAAGGAAAGGTCGAGCACATTCGCTCATCAATACCCCAGCTTTAGCTTCCTGCAAAATATTCTCAACACTAGCAATGGGGATTAAAAAATACATGTGTAAACCAAAAAAAAGACTACAATAACAATGTAGATCCAAACATGAAATCATACATATATCAAATAGTCTTCTTTGATCTGCAATAAAAGAATAACCTACCAAGAATTACCTTTTATCTTTACAAAAATACCATTTCCTTCTGAAAGCAGGTTAATCCCAAACTTATGCAAGCATGAAAACAAACACAGGTTACCTCGCTAATGTAGAGTAAACTCCATCCAAACATCCATAGATCCCACACAAAAATTGCCTCCACTTTTATTCACAATACTCAAGAAAACTATTACAATGTATACAAGCAGAGGTTCCACCTTTTGATCCTGAACAATGGAGAGGTGACATGCTTAAATAGGGAAAGAGAGACCTAGGGGGGCCTCATCAATACTGAAGACCAACCCAGAGCATAACTGAGTTGAGCTGAGTTGAACTGAACCAATCAAAAAAAACGATGGGGTGATTACTAGTTTAACTGAATAGTTGGTATGGAAGAGGTGCCACCTCAGATGAGGTAGGCAACCTCACTCCAACTCCCAAAATCCAACTCACCAAAACCAAATCGCATGCTATGATCTCCTTCACGCGATTGTACGGCTATGTGATGACGTGAGCTCCAAAATTAGATTTGCTTGTTTTAATAAAACAACAAACAATGTATGGTAAATCACTTCATAAGCCACGGTTCCAAATGTGACGTGGATAGGAGGGGTCCACACTTTCCAACTATTGCAAGGCATTAAGTGTAGCGTGAGCTACTCCCCTAGTGGGTTGACCTCACCTCTAATGAGACATTCACTATCTTATGCACCTCCACTATCCAAAGTCTGAAATATGGTAATTCAAACTTGGTTTAATCCAAGGTAATATTTTAAACATGAAAGGGGGTCCACCGATTCATGCTAGCTCAACCTCCATGCTATGCTTGCGACTTCCTCATAAACATGGCGTCACCATCCTTTTATAAAATTGTGATATGTATACCACTCTTTAGCTTATAACCATAACTTTTATAACATGGAAAAAAAAAGGTCGCATGACTATGGGGGACCCATGCCATGTCACCCCATCCACCAATATTTTAATGTTTTTTACTTTTTAACTTTTGACCATAGTGCCAATATGTCATAATTTAGTATTAAAATGCCATCTTGATGCACTTTTAACCAAATAATGCCTCACAGGGTGCTTCGGCTGCCCGACTGATGTGGAAAGCAATGTTACAAACATCGCTGATATATTGCCAACATTGCGATATATCACGATGTCAACTCACTGGTGATATATCGGCAATATATCACCTCGATATTTTCCCCAATTTTTTCGCGATATTTGCCGATTTTATCACGATATTTGCCGATTTTTTCGAATATTTAGTAATTTTTTGAATTTTCGTTTTTTTTTATATTTTTGTATTTTTTATTTTGCCGATATATTGCCGATGTTTTCCAACATTTTCGCTAATAAATCCGATAATTTCCTTTTGGACCCTCGGCGATATATTCACCGACACAATATTTGTAACATTGGTGAAAAGTGGTCCCTAGAGTAAAGTGGACGCTTCGAGTGTGAAAATGAGTGTCCCACGTCAAAAACGGACTCCGTATTTGACTTTTATTACATTTTGAAATTTTTCAATTAAACCATTAAAAATGGCTTAAAAAACTGAAAAATTTTATTTTTTGCAGAAACTGACGAAACTCTAGGGACCTAGTACATGTCCATACGACTCAATTCGAATGCCTAGCATGGTGAAAAACATCGACATGAAGGCTCTAATAACCTCCCTAGGCCGAAACACCAAGATGACTCCCCCAATTTTGGAGGTGTGAGTGAAAAACTCATAAATTATAAGTCATTTGTTCAACAACCAATAATAACAAAGGGAAAAAACACTTTGGGCTAGTAGGCTTGATGCTCACGTCCGGGAAGCTACGCCTTTTATAAAAATTTAAATGCTACGATAGTTTTTACAATTTCCCCAAGGGGGTATGAACATGTGTTGCAAAAAATAAAATGGGCAGACTTCCAGAAAAAGCCTGGCGGACTTTTGAACTCTAAAGAATGAACAAGTATACTTGTTCCACTTTGTCGGCTCACTTGAAATATCCACCAAGTACAACTTAAGGTGGTAATACCTTGCAAGTAGGTGCACTTGATATCGTGAGAAGTTACCAGATACGATCCTCTTCTAATTTTGGGCAAAAACGATCTTTATTTTCCTTAATGAGTGGATTCATAACATAAAATTGCTATGAATCCACAAGAATATCGATATCAGCTTCCACGTCAACCTTTTGACTTGCACGACCACCTAGATCGATGGCTTTGTTATCACTCAAGATGTAGTTGCCACTATGTTGCCGCTTTTCACACACCTAGGGGGGAAACGTGGCAAAAATCTTAAAGCCACTCGGTGTGTCCTTGGGGGCAAGTCTCGAGTCAAGGTTGTCACCTTGTTCTTGACTCCTCCGTTTAGGCCAACTCCTAACGAAGCCAAGGGGGGTAGACCCTATGAATTGCTAAGGTTGTTAAGGCTTTAGTGTTTATGGTGATGATTGAGTTATTTAGGAGTTTTGATGAAAGAAAATACTTAAAACAAGATATTTGCAATGGAATTTAAGTACAACAGCATAAAGATCAGGGTATAATATATCAAAGCACATGAAAGCAGATGATTATGTAAAATAAAGAACCAATGCCAAAATGGAGTTCATGGTTAAAGTGTTGTTGCTTTGTTGAAAGAAAATTTGTTGCAAGTGTTCTTGGTCAAATTTTAAGTTAATGTGGAGATGAGTTGATTAACTTAAGGGGAAGAAGGGACTCTAGATATACCAAAAGGTACGAGGAGTATGTCCAAAAAAGTTATCCGATGCGGCTCCCTGCAAGGAATATGTGGGTTGGTTGGAGTCTCTGAGACGTTTCAACACTACACCAACAAGGGTGTAGCCTAACAATGTCTCGAGGTCGCTAACCAGTTGTTCTCGCTTCCTTTGTGGATTTTGCCACCGCAATAGATTAATTCGAAGCGTTGGATTTTCGCCTAGGAGGTTAATTGGGGTGTGAAGACTAATTTATCTAGTCACCCATGTTGGTTTTGATGCAACTAATTGATCGGACGAACCGCAACGATGCAGAGCATTCACAACGAAGTCTAAAAGATTTTAAATATTTTATAAGTGGTTTTCTTTTAAAAGAAAAAAGGTGACCTCCAAGGATCTCTTTCGGTTCAAGTGAACCGCGATCTAGAAAGCAAGGAGGGGTTGATTTTATTAACGTTTTTGTAAGACAAGAAAAGTAAAAGCAGTGAGACTAATTACTACGGCAAGGAATATATTTTCCCCAACGAGCAAGCTCTTTGTGTAATTCGGTAGATCAATGCCGGGTTAGTATTACTTTTCACAACCAAAATAGAAAAACGATGCATCAAAGGAAAATAAATTACAAGAAAACTACACTACTTCCTACGAAAAAGAGTATCTTTTCCCCAATCGAATGGATTCTCTTGGGTAATTCGATAAAGCAATGTCGGATTAGTTCTACCAACTGAAGTAAAGACTTTATTGATTGCGTTATAATCAAACTAAAACTAACTTAATCTAAAAACTTGCAAAAAGTAAATAATCACATAATGTGCAGATACAGGATTCCCCCGAATGGGGGAAGAGGGCTGTGGGAGCCGTAATCCCACTTGCTTTTTATTGATGATTACAATGCTTAAAAAGAAAGAAAAGATAAATGCCCTTTGACCCTTGAATAATTGGTCAAAAAGGCTTAAAAAATTGCTTAGAGAAGATAGGGAAAGAAGGAGGGGGATGGTAGATGGGTTGTGGGTGCTTTGGATGGCCCAAAGCTTGATTTTTCGGCAGCGCCTCCTTCTTTTTTTCCACCGACCTGCTAAAAACCAGCAAGCTAATAAGATTAGAAGATGGTGGTATGCACAAAAAACAAATAAAAATTTTAAGTTTTGGTACTTAGAAGATATTTGGAAAAAAATTACAAGTGTAGATACCAAAAAGCAAGCCTAGATCTAGTTAAATAATGAAGCTTTGAACGTATTTCTAGATATATCTATTCTAACATGCAAAAACAAGTAGATTTGAATGAACAAAGCTTTAAAGAACTAGATCTACTTAATTAGCACATTCAGAACAAAGTAACCGAAAAGAAAGAGTTTAGATTTTAAGAGATGGGATGAACACTTCAAGCCCTTGCTTGATTCTTTGCTAATGGCTTTGGAGTCCCTGCAACAAAGATTAGCTTCTAAAGAGGATGCCGAAAAAGAGAAGAAACAACTTAGTTCAACGCTTCCATTGGATTTTGTGACCTGCAAAACTATAAAACCACTCTGGAAAAGATTGGATTAGATCTAGTATGTTTGAAGAAGAAAAACTCAGAGAACCTCAATAAAACTGAATATGGTCGGTTACTCCTATATCTTTCAAATCCAAATCATAAGCAAGCAATTTAACAACTGTAAATGCTTACTCTATGTATCATGAATGTTCCTCTATGCTAGATATATCAACACAAATTGAGCAACAACAATTTTAAACAATACAATATCACCTCATCAACATAGCATTCTTGAAATGGCACAAGGTAGACCTCCAAAGTCTTCAACTTTATTATTCAAAATAGCAACAGCATTACAATAGGCAGAGGTTCCTTACATCCATCAAAAATGAGAAAGAAGGCCTCGCTTAAATAGCAAAAGAGAGACCTAGGGGGTACTCACCAACACTGAAGATCAACCCGGAGTGTAACTGAGTTCAACTGAGCTTGGACTGAGTTGAATTGAGGAGGTGATTGACACCTCTCTCACCAAACTCCTCCAACAAATCAAAAACCGCCAACACATACCAACCAATCGCCAACACTGAAGATGGTCTCACCTTCTCCTCCACGTGAGAGTACGGCCCCTCCACACGTGAGAGATTCTCACCAACCCAATACTCGCTTGCATGAATGGAGGGTAAAAACCATAATCCAAAGTTTTAATAAAATATTTAATACATGGGGAGGGGTACACCCTCACCCCATTCACATCCACCTCTTGCTAGCGTGAGCTCCACTAGTGGTTTGACGTCACCCGCCAAACACACTCGCTACCTCTCAAACTTTAAACCAAAACAATTGTAGCTTAATTTTATATATGTTACATGGAGAGGGGTCCACCCCAATACCACTCACACCTTCACATTAGCATGAGTCTAAAAGTTGGACGTCAACCTCATTAAATAATTCGTAGCTTCCTTTTAAACCAAAGTTTACATGTCATTATGCTTTGAAGTGGGTCGCATGGCATGAGGGACCCACCTCCATGTCATCCCAATCAAAATTTAAATGATTTTTTACTTTTTTAATTTTTTGACTTAGGTGCATTTTTTCACAATTTAGCATTTAAATGCCATTCCCATGCTCTGTTAGCCAAATAACGTCTTTCGGGGTGTTTTAGCTGCCCAAAACATAGTGAAAGTGGTAAATGGGGTAAAGATGTTGCTCTGAGTTTGAAAATGAGCCCAGCCACACCCAAAACGGACTCCGAATCACACTTTTTTTACATTTTGAAATTTTCCATTTAAACCTTAAAAAAGGCTTAAAAACAAAGAAAACAAAATTTCTCGGAAGCGGACTCCTTGTTATTTGTGGATTGTCTCATCAAGCTGAGCACGGATATATGATTATAAATTTTGTGATGCTCCTAAATGAATCAACAATATCTCTAATGAAAGGAATTTTTCCCATATCCTCCAGCATCAAATCAATGCAATGTGCAGCACAAGGAATCCAAAACAAGGTCGGATACCTCATCATAAGCAACCTGCCAGCAACCACATAATTAGCAGTGTTATTCGTTATGACTTGGACAACGTTGTGTGGACCTATCTCTTGGATGAACCCATCCAACAACTCACATAATAGCGCTACATCTTTGATATGTGAAGATGCATTAACAAATCTAATAAACATGATCCCCTTGGGGGAACTAACCAAGTAATTAAGAAGGATCCTACCCTTCTGATCAGTCCAACCATCTGACATAACCGTGCATCCTGTGAATCCCCATGACTCCTTACACTCCTCCAATCTCTAAGTGCAGTCAACCTTTTCAGTTTGAAGGATAGGCCCTCTCAAGTCATCAAAGGTGGGGGCCTTATACCCTGGGCCAACAACAGCAACAGCATCAAACATAGGTTGGTAGAAGGGGTTGGCTTTGGCAATGCTGAAAGGAATGTCACTCCATAAAAAACACCTACCCACAAGCTTGCCTGCTTTTTCCTTCTCCTTTATTTTAACCATTGACCTGATAGAAGGTTGTGCACCACGAGTGGTTCTTGGAACATAGAAAGTTGAGGTCGTTGAGGGCATTGTAGAACTTGAAGGTGCAGCTGAGGTAAAGCTCTCACTTCCAGTTCTACTTCTTCACATCTCAGTCCTCATTAATGCCCTCGCATCTCTCTTCATATTCATATCATGAAGTGATTTATTGGCAATTTGAACAATTTTTGGGGTTGCTTGTTCACAAATTCCCACTTCATGCTCGAGAATTTGAGCAAGGTGGTATTTCAATCAACCGATCCCCCTTGTCATTTCCTTTCCACACAACTTGCAAGTCAATTTTTGCTTATTAAACCCCTCCAAGAGCTCACCATCATAGTTTTAAAAATCGGAATCAAACTCGGAATCGATCGAGGATCAACTCTGAATCGGAATCGGAATCAGTAATGAATCGGTCATAAATCGGTCGATTTGAATTTAATGAATCGGTTTACTAAAAAATACATAAAATATTTAAATTTTAAAGAAAAACATCATTTTAATCCATGATTTCAAAGCATTAGAGACAAAATATTCGAAGTCTACTCATGTATAGACCATATAAGTGTTAATATCTCAAAATGTCTCAAAGTGTACTGTGCAATACATATCAAACAGACTGGAATTGGAACAAAATACATAAACCATGAGGCCTATAGGCCCTAGGGTATATGGCCTGTAGAGTCCAAAAAATAACATGCTACATAATCAACTACATAATAGTGACTACTACACAATCCACTACTCAAGTTCCACAGTTGTTCAAAGTTCAAACTTCACGGTTTAGTGTTCTGACTCCTGAGTTCACCGACCGCTGACTCTCCAAGGGTCTAGGTTTCCATGATGCCAACAAGTTAACAACACATGGAATTGAAGGTTGGGGGGTCAAGGGTAGTCACTAGAGAGGTCATCGATTGGGTTAGGTAATTTAGGTTACGAAAAAAGAATTAAAAACGAAACAAAAACATTAAAAATACCTTGATTTTTGAGTGCACAGATCTTCACACAAATCGCCCGATTTTTGTCATGAATCGACCGAGCAAACCGGTTCGGTACCGAACCGGCTGATTTGGTGTCCAAACCGGTCGGTTCGGTATCGAACTGGTCATCGATCCGATTTGCTCACCGATTTGACTTGGTCAGCCCTTAAATCGGTGAATCGGCCCAATTTCAAAACCAGTTCAGCCGATTTTTAAAACTATGCTCACCATATACCCACATAGAATCCAAAGCTTTAGGCATTTTGATTTTTCACACAACAATGATTCAACCTGGGACCAAAAAAGAGAAAAAAGAAGTTCAAATTCAAGCTTGAACAATGAAAATAGTAGATAGTAAGATTCATTGAAATTTGCCCCCCAAAAAAATAATAACGCTACAAATAACTAAACAGTCCTAGATTTACCATAAATGCTAGTAGATCTCTCTTTAAAATTTGGCAAGAAGAGGGAACATTGATTAGAACCCTAAACCTATAAAAAAATTACCAAAAAAATCAAAAAAAGATTAGCAAATGGTTACACAATGATATACATACCTGCAAATTAAGAAACCACTGATGGGAGTCAATCCCCAATCCACAATAACTCGGTGATTGTTGATGGAAACACAATGAAACTACTCCTTGGCTCCAAGCAAAATGATAGCAAGCTCCTTTGCTCTCCAACCCCATCAACAAGCAAGTAAAATGACCAAAAAAAGTCAAAAATCGGCTTTTATCCTGGACTGTCCACAGGCTTTGCAATTTTTTCCGTCGACTCGCGATGTTTTCAAAAAAATCGTGATTTTTATCCCCGCAATACATCATTTTGCTTGTGACATCACAATATATCACAGACATCGCGATATCGGCGATGTCTTCCACACTGGTTTGGAGGATGAGGGTAGAATAGGATTCTAATTATGATGTTTGGCTGACTTGGTATTGTTAAGTGAGGGCTCAAGGGCTCTCAGTCTATGACTAAGAAGTTGGTTGAGAGGAGAGCGGTCCCCTCAATTGTGGTTTTCCATGTTTCTCGTGGTGGTATCCTCCTACTTCGGTCAACCGGCCATCGGTGTTGTTGATTTTTGTACATAGGAAAGTGTTCACCTAGGTGACTTTAGACTTAGTCACTTAAAAAGGGGAAAATAAAGTGACCCTTGCATTAAATGACTTGAGATTAGCAATTAATATGACTTTAGAGAATAAAGTCGTTTTTTGATAAATTTAAGTGGGTGAGTGGAATTAATATTTACGAGATTAAAAAATGAGCATTTAATCTCATCCACCGGTCTAATCTAATCTCTACCGTTGGATTAAATGAACCCTAGGGTTCTCACCAAAAAGGCAAGGAAAGGCCATTTCACTCACGTTTGCAAATTGAAGTGAGAAGAGAGAGCTAAGAAATAAAGTTTCCAATTTCTGAGATAGAAAGGAAAAATTGCAGCATGCATTTCGAGGAAGACTTGAGCAAAACAGGGCACGATTTTCGGGGAGCAGGCTAGCACAAATTTCAAGGCAATAGCATTAAAGGCTAACTTTTCGTACAAGTCGTACGGTACGGTTCCGTACAACACAGATTTCGAGGGGGGAAGGTACAGCACTATTTTTTAGGAGGATCCATACAACATAGAAATCAAGGAGGTTTTCTGGGCATAGAAATCGAGACATCAGCAGGCACATAAACCGAGGCATTTATTGCAGGCCGTACAGCAGCTGCCATACAATGGCATGTTTTTCGAGGAAGCCTTCAACAAAATTTCTGAGTTGGATTTTTTTCTGTTCCGGTTTGAGATAAGTTGGTCTGGAAATTTCTGAGTTTTGCTGTAAAAAAATTTCCTGAAAAAATAAAATACTCTCCTAACAGATTTTCCCCTTGTGGGTTTTTCCTGGGCATGTTGCCAAAAATTTACTGTGTCCAAAAATTTCATGGTGTGCATTTATTATTATTTTCTGTCATAAAAGTTGAGTTACAGCAATGTTTATTTCAGTCTGAAATTTTATGTTATTTCCAGCCTTATGCATTTTTGGGTTTGGCATTTAACTGAGATAATTTTTTACATTTAAACCGGTGGATGAAACTAAGAAAAACTTACATGGTATCAGAGCTGAGTGGGGCAAAAAAATTAATTTTTGCAATGATTTCCAGACATCAGATATTTTCTTTTGAGAGTAGTAGCATTTTGTTGAAACTTGTTCTTTGTGAAATATGACTTCAACAGGACTGAGTATGGAGGATAGGCTTGATGGGGCAAGAAACTCTGTCCCATGGAAGGCCCGGATATTGCTTGTGTTAAAGGAGAATGAGCTATGGGATGAGGTAGTCTATCATACTACTGCTCATCCCATTGTCATTCCCAATGCTACCACATATCCAGTTGCACTGGCAGCCTTCAATAAGGACATTAAGGCCAGAAGGATAATTCTTGATGCAATTAAAGGCCATGTCATTCCTCACATCTTGAGTAAAGACCGAGCTTTTAAGATGTGGGATGCTTTGACCGGATTGTTTCAGAGCTCAAATGAGAATAGGAAGATGGTTTTGAGGGAGAAGCTCAAGAGTATCATGATGATCAAATGAGAGGTTATGTTGATTTATCTTACTAGGATCTCACAAGTAAAAGATGAGCTTGCAGCAGTTGGGGAGATTGTTCCTAATCCAAAGCTAGTGTGGAGGGCTATGAATGGGGTGACGAAGCCTTGGGCCGTATTTGTGGAGGCCTTGGTTGCTAGGGAGAACTTACCATCATGGGACAGGATGTGTGATGATTTTGTACAGGAGGAAACTCGAAAGGGTCTTGTGCAAGGCAGTGCTTCTACTAGTAGGGATGATGAGGAGGATGTGGCTTTCACAGCAAAGGGGAAGAAGAAGAACAAGAAGGGTCCCAAGAAGGGTGGGGCCAAGTAGCAGGATGTGCAGAAGAAGGATCTGAGCACTGTAAAGTGCTTTCTTTGTTAGAAGATGGGGCACTATGTTGGGCAGTGTCCGAACAAAAAGAAGAAACAGCAGCAGACAGTAGCTTCAGCGGAGGTTGATGATTTTGCAGCTAGATTTCAAAGAGAGTTTTCTATGTGCACTGGCCATATTGATAGAAAGAGAGCATCTATTATCACCAGTGCGGATGTTGATAAAGAGAGGGAGTTTTCCTTGTTGACAGACCATTCCTACTGTGCATCTACTTCCAGCACTTGGTATATTGATAGCGGAGCTTCGAGCCACATGACAAGTGCTCGTGAGATGTTCTCCGAGCTTTCACAGAGAGAGACTGATGTGGAGGTGGTGTTGGGAGATGATTTTGCAGTTAGAGCAGTTGACCGTGGGACCATTACCTTTCAGAGGGAGTCCATGAGTCCCATGGTTTTAAGAGATGTACTGTATGTACTTGGGTTGAAGAAGAACTTGGTTTCAGTTTGCATGATTGAGGATCGGGGTCTTGGGGTGTCCTTCCTAGATGGACATGTGCGTGTGTTTCCCAAGACTGCAGGACCATCTGCTTCATTTTCCATTGGAGTTAGGTGTGGGAAACTATACAGGCTCTTATTTCATCCTAAGCATGACTTGGCACATAGCAGCAGTAGTGAGCTTTCTGAGCTTTGGCATAGGAGGATGGCTCACTTGCATCATCCAACTTTGGGGTTGTTGAGACATATGGTTACAGGTTTACCAGAGTTCAGCTCAGAGCATAGTGATGTTTGTAGGGGGTGTGCTTTGGGAAAGTACACCAACGTTGCTTTCCCTAGCAGTGACAGCAGGTCAGCAGGGATTCTTGACTTGATACATTCAGATTTGTGTGGACCGATGTCATCTGTTTCTTTAAGAGGATATGAGTACTATGTGACATTCATAGATGATCATTCCAAGAAGACCTAGATCTACTTCCTGAAGAGCAAGAAATCCAAGGAGGTCTTGCAGAGGTTCCAAGAGTTCAAAGCTATTGTGGAGAACCAGACAGGGAGGAAGATCCAAGTTCACAGATCAGATAACGGGGGTGAGTATACCTCCAAGGAGTTTGATGGATATTGCAGATAGGAGGGTATTAGGGGGAGTTGACGGTTCCATACACTCCAGAGCATAATGGAGTGGCAGAGAGGAAGAACAGGTCTATTGTTGGAGCAGTCAAAGCTATGTTACATGACCAGTCACTTCCTTTCTTCCTTTGGGTTGAGGAATGCAGCACAGTTGTATATCTTTAGAACAGGAGTCCCCATCTTGTTGTGGGGAACATGACACCTGAGGAGTGTTTCACAGGAAAGAAGCTTGAGGTCAACCATTTTCGCATATTTGGTAGTTTGACTTACTCTCATGTCCTTTCTGAGAAGAGGACAAAATTAGAGCCCACCGCAGAGAAGGGCATCTTTGTGGGCTATGATGAGAATTCGAAGGCCTTCCATAATTACCTTCCTTCTCAGAGGAAAGTTGTTGTGAGGAAGGATGTGAAGTTTAAGGAGGAGCGGGCCTTCAGGAAGTCGAGAGAGTTGGAGCAGGGAGAGCAGCAGGTTCCTACACCTCACGTAGTTACACAGGTACCATCAGTATAGCAGACAGGATCACAGGTTTCCAGAGTTACTGGACCACACAGTGTAGGCACGGGTTCACCAGTTTCAATGGTTCAGCCAGCAGGGTCTTCGGGGACAGGTTTTAGTTCTCAGATTACAGGTTCACCGTACAGATGATCAAGATCACAGAGTTCACCAGTTGTTGGTACACCAGCTTCTGGTTCACAAGTTACTAGGGTTTCTACCTCTGGTAGTTCTTCATATGAGGACAAACCAGTGTGGGAGAAGCCTCCAAGGAAGAAGACACCTAAGTGGCTTCGAGACACCTTGAAGGAAGCAAAGGAGTTTGGAACTCCCAATGAGCCAATGAGGTCTATCCAGATGCCAGATAGATTGGGTATGGTATTAGTGGCTAGTCTATGTGATTCAGAGCCTTCTACTTTTGAGGAGGCCTCCCAACGCCATGTTTGGCGAGATGCCATGATGGATGAGTACCATTCCATCATGAAGAATGTTGTTTAGGAGATAGTTCCAAGACCTGAGGGGAAGTAAGTGGTGACTTCTCGGTGGCTTTACAAGCTAAAGCATGATGCGGATGAGATTGTGGAGAAGTACAAGGCCAGGTTTGTAACGCGGGAGTTTTCCCAGGTTGAGGATGTGGATTATGATGAGACCTTTGCATCGATTGCTCGGTATACTTCAATCGAGGCATTGATTTCCATTGCAGTGAAAATGGGTTGGAAGATCCATTAAATGGATGTGAAGACCACATTTCTCAATGGAATCAAACAGGAGGAGATTTATGTTGAGCAGTCTCAGGATTTTAAGATTCATGAGAGAGAGTCTCATGTTTGCAAGCTAAAGAAAGCCTTGTATGGGCTGAAGCAAGCTCCTAGAGCTTGGTAATCCAGGATCGATTCTTACTTGCAGCGGATGGGGTTTCAGAAGAGTGAGGCAGATCCGAATCTCTATTTCATCATGGTTGGAGATGATCCGCTCATTCTTCTGTTATATGTTGATGACTTATTTATCAGAGGCGGAGAGAGACCCACTGCAGCTTGCAAGAAAGATCTTGCTTTAGAGTATGAGATGACCGATATTGGGTTGATGCACTATTTTCTGGGATTGGAGGTTTGGCAGGAGCCTGAAAATATTTTCCTGGGATAGGGAAAGTATGTTGTTGATAGTCTAAGGAGATTTAGGAGGGAAGATTGCAGGCCGATGTCGACACTAATGGTCACCAACTAGAAGAAGCTTCATGCTTTTGAGGGAGAGTTGGTGGATCCTACATTATATTCTCAACTCATTGGTTCATTGATGTATCTGGTCAACTCTCGGCCAGATTTGTGTTTTGCAGTAAACACTCTCAATCAATTCATGGTTGAGCGTAGGAGAGTGCACTTGGTAGCTGCAAAACATGTGTTGCGTTACCTAGCAGGGACAGTGGAGTATGGTCTGGACTACAAGAGGTCGGATGCGATCAGATTCATTAGCTTCACAGATTCATATTGGGCAGGCAGTGTGGCAGACCGGAAGAGCACTTCTAGATGTTGTTTCAGTTTGGGCTCTACAGCAGTGTCGTGGTCCAATCGGAAGCAGAAGTCTATTGCTTTGAGTTTTGCAGAGGCTGAGTATATGGCAGCTAGTCAGGGCAGTTGCGAGGCACTGTGGCTTCTCAAGTTGCTGGTGAATTTATTTGATCAGCAGCTGAGGCCTACGATGATTTACTGTGACAATCAGAGTTGCATCCAACTCTCTGAGAATTTAGTATTTCATGGTCGGTCAAAGCATATTGAGATCAGGTATCATTTCATCTGAGATTATGTTCAAAGAGAAGTAGTGACTTTACAGTACATTTCCACTGATGAGCAGGTTGCAGATATTCTAACAAAATCTTTGGGGAGGGGCAAGTTTGTCTTCTTCAGAGACAAGTTGGGAGTGGTGCAGAACACCTTCCTTGGTAAGAGGGAGTGTTGACTTTTGTACATAGGAAAAGTGTTCCCCTAGGTGACTTTAGCCTTAGTCACTTAAGAAGTGGAAAATAAAGTGACCTTTGCATTAAATGACTTGAAATGAGCATTTAATATGACTTCAGAGAATAAAATCACTTTTTGATAAATTTAAGTGGGTGAGTGAAATTAATATTTATGAGATTTAAATATGAGCATTTAATCTCATCCACCAATCTAATCTAATCTCCACCATTAAATTAGATGAACCCTAGGGTTCTAACCAAAAAGGAAAGGAAAGGTCATTTCACTCACTTTTGCAAATTGAAGTGAGAAGAGAAAGCTGAGAGAAAGTTTCCGTTTTCTGAGATAGAAAGAAAAAATTGCAGCATGCATTTCGAGGAAGACTTCAGCAAAACAGGGCACAGTTTTCGAGGAACAGGCTGGCATGAATTTCGAGGCAGCAGCATTAAAGGCTGACTGTCCGTACAGGCCGTATGGTACTGTTCCGTACAGCACAGATTTCGAGGGGGAAAGGTACGACACAATTTTCCAGGAGGGTCCGTACAGCAAAAAATCAAGGAGGTTTTATCAGCACAGAAATCGAGACACCAGCAGGCACTTAAACCAAGGCATTCATTGCAGGACGTACAGTGGCACATTTTTCGAGGCAGCCTTCAGCAAAATTTCTGAGTTGGATTTTTCTCTGTTCGGCACATAAAACAAAACAAATTCTCTTCCGGGCTGAGATAAGTTGGTCTGGAAATTTCTGAGTTCTGCTGTAAAAAAATTTCCTGAAAACATAAGATACTCTCTCCTAACAGGTTTTCCCCTTGTGGGTTTTTTCTGGGCATGTTGCCAAAAATTTACTATGTTTGAAAATTTCATGGTGTGCATTTATTATTATTTTCTGTCATAAAAGTTGAGTTACAGCAGTGTTTATTTCAGTATGAAATTTTATGTTATTTCCAGCCTTGTGCATTTCTGGGTTTGGCATTTGACTGAGATAATTTTTGACATTTAAACCGGTGGTTGAAACTGAGAAAAACTTACAGGTGCAACTGTAAGTCTTTCTCACAGGTTCAGGTATGTACTCTTGATTGTCCTCATTATTTATTAATGTGGAATCTTAAAAGTTTTTAAGATTGGGTCCCTTGTAATTGTCCACTAATGGTTATACTTGTTTGTAAAGCTGCATAATTTCTACATTCCGTGTCATTCCGTGAAACTATGTATCTGTTGTGAATATTTAGTTCTCTGGTAATTATTTGCTTTATGGTTATAACTATTGTTAATGTTGCATAATTTCTAAATTTTGTATAATCACAGATTTATGGCCTCATTAAATTATGAGAAAAGACATGAAGCCATATATCTGAAAGGAATAAAAAATATAATCATTCATATGAGAATGATTCAATGAAAATGTGAACCAATGCTCTTATATAGTGTCTAAGGGACACGACTATCCTAAGAGACATGACCTTAAATTATAATGAAGATAAATAACGTAAGTAGATACATGACAGTCCTCCTTAGACTCAATTTCCTGGATATCACATAACTGACAATTCAATAGTACATTCAAGGAAGCATTGATGCTAACAATTTGAAGCAATTGGAATCATGATAGTAAGTATAAATATGTCAGAAATCTCACAACCTTAATGTAACAAAACCACAGAGATATCAAAGTTCCAAGTATTGGGTTTATTATGGCAATCCTATCACCATATTTTCCACAAAATGAGTTAAACACTTCTTCTAATATGCAGAAACTAGGTTAGTTCTCTTTATCACCAATAATATAAGTACTCTGGATTTAATGTCTAAAATTTGAAATTACAACTGCCATCGGTCCCCAAGATTTCAAACCTGCATAGCTATAGTATATAGCACAGAAAAGAAGTTAACAGTGGAAGATCCCATAGTGAAGGAATATAATAGCAGCAAGAAGGGAGATGCCGGGTGAACTTAATAAGTCATCAATCAATACATCAATCATCAAAGCAGAAACACAATCAAATCTACTCAGCATACAGACAGGGAAACCTGTTACCCGAAAACTTGTAGGGATAACTAGGGGAATACTTACCTGACATTTCAGAATTCTTGGCAGGTTTGTTTGAAAGGTTGTTTGAGGATGTTCTGGATCATTGGTAGTTTCAAGACCTTTTTTTTCCAAGGCTACTGAACAGAGAACAATTCTAGGCAGCATTGTGGCCGTTTTCTGGGCAAAACGTCACATTTGATGACAGCAGCTTTAAAACCTTATCTGAGTGTTTCCTGAGCATAGTAGGTTGTAGTTTCCTGCAGTATGGATATTCATAAGCAGTCTAGGACATGATGCAAAGAGAAATTGGAAGCCAATGAAAGGGATCTCGTGAACCTCCTAAAATCAGCAATGACAATATGAATTTGTGGATTGGATCCTCCAAACATGGTCATAGTTGCTTTTTGAAACCAGCAATCTAGATGACTCCTTTAGAAGAATAATGTCCAACAGTCCAAAAAAGGTTTAGTGTGTAACTGCCTGGAGATATTGTTGAATGTCAGCCAGAAGATTATGCCCTTGCTGCACCGTTGGTGAGATATGCTCTGGCATGAACGGTGATAGGGATCTGTTGAGAGAGGGTTTGAGGCTTTTGGATTCGCAATAATTGAAGGGATGGTTCAATTAAGATAGGTCATCACTGCCTAATTTGTAATAATCATGATGTCTAAGGGATTGGACCTGAAACAAAGCTTGGTAAATGGATATAAACCACAAATCGAATGGTAGAAAAGATCATGAATGGTGTGCCCATGTGGAGGATAGAAGTGCTCTGACCACCTGAAACTGATTATGTTTCCAGCTCTTGTTTTTCTGTATTAATTCCAGCTATTAGTTTGTAATTCTATTTGAAGAGGTTTTATAATATGTTTGCAGCAGCAATGGTCCTGTTTGAGGCAGATCTGAAGGATTCAACTTTAAGCATACCTCAGGGCTAATTAACATTATGATTCTAGCATCCTGAAGAGACTTCATTCAGATCATCTTGTCAAAGATAATGGAGCTGCAAGACCCATTCTCAGGGAGGATGGCACCTTGTCAGTTAACGAGGGTTCCTGGTCAGTTAACGAGGCAGATAGGACTGTGCCATGACTGTTCAGCCTGCTAATTGAGAGTTGTGACCTATTGCTCAGTCATCTAAGGCTGCTGTAACATGTTTAGTGGGCTGTGTGCTTACTGCGGCAGACCATGATTTGTTTGGGCCTCTTGCTTGAGCCTGTTTGCATAAGCCATGACCTCTGCTGCACTGTTTGAGGTCTGAGGGAGTCCTGAGTTTTGTGTAGTATGCAATATGAGTTACAGCCTGGGTATACTACCTTATGATATAATGTTTCTTGGTCTGCTATCCTACTGGAGTGACTTGACTGCTAATGTATGTGTCTAATCCTATGGCAATTTAACTTACTCTCTCTCAGGCATGTCTACTGTTCCAAGTGACTTGTTTTTAAAAGACAAGGTCTGAACGGAAAACATATCTGAGTATAAGGAAAGTCTAAACCAGACCTTATACTCAGATATCGGTCTGTGTATTTATGTGATACTATTCTAAGTCACCTGGTTCGAATTCGTGTTCAAGTTCGGCGACTTTGAAATTCGTCTAAAATTCGGTAATGAAAATTTTGGCAATAAAATTCGGCATTAAATTCGAGACTGTAAAATTAAAATATATATATATATATATATTAGTATTAATATTTAGAATTTTATAGTATTATGTTAATATTAATATTACTTTTAATAATTTAGTATTAATGTTAATTTGGTTTTAGTATACTCATAGTATTAATAATTAATAATAATATATAATATATATAATAAAATTAACATGAATAATAATATTAATTAAGTTTTTTAATATTAATAATAATAAGATTATTAATATTTTATATCTAGCATCACAAACAACGAACGAGTTTAATGATAAATAAATAATAAAGTAAAAATAAACATATGAACCTAAAACTAATAAAAAGGATGAATGTTAAAAACATATGAACCCTGCTAGAGGCAACTCCAATCAACTGCCAGCCACCACTGGAAACGGCCCGTCATTCACAGTTAAATGGAATCGGCCCGTCATGCACAGTTCAATGGAATCAACCTGTGGGGAGTCTGTAGTAATCGCAGTCTGCGACTATCTTCTTTTGAGTTCACAGTAGAATCGTCCTGTGGGGAGTCTGCAGTAGTTTCTAGTCTTCCACTGTCCTCTTTTCGAATTCGCAGCAGCAGTTAGCAACTGCTAGTGTCGGCCCTCTGCATAGTGTTAAAATCTAGCCACGGATTTCACTCACACTGAGAGAATCAACGATTTCAGTGCTTCACGGTGGCTTCAGTGGAGAATACACGGCAGCTTCAGCTGAGAATACACGACGGATTCACAATGGAGAATATACGGCGGCGACTTCTGAATTAAATGCGCCGAACTTGAAGGAAAAATTCAGCTGACTAAAATATTCGTCGATTTTTTATTTTCAAGAGGAAAAAACGGTGAACCCGGTGACTTAGATACTATTGACTCCTATATTGCCCACATCCCTGGGAATTATGGTCAGGATTTTGGGGCAAGCATTTATACTTTTTATTCTGTCTATGGATACATACTTGACAATATATGGTTTTATATGATCATGTAAGACTGTTTATGTCCAGCCAGACATATTGTTCAATATAAAAATATAGTTTTTTGCGTGAAAAAAAAATAAGGAAGGTCTAAACCAGTACTGTTCTTCTTTTTTACTGATGCTGTTTGATTTTATTTAACTTGTTCATTAGCCTATCTTTTATTACTACTGCTGCTATTTATTGTTATTGTATGCTTCAACTTTAACACATGGACCTTTGGGAGTGTTAAAGTTGAAAGAGATGAAATTATGTTTAAATTTATCTTGCATTGTCTCTGCTGTACTTTGACTTCATCCTTCTGAATACTTGGTTTGAATTGTTGCACAAGGGAGTTAAAATTTTTGAGACATCCTAAAACCTTAACACATCTAGCACAGGCTACAGTCAAGAAAGATATTTCAGTGGTCATTTAGAGGAGCGCCCTTCACTCTTTTGCATCACATCTTTACTGATAAGTTATAACCTATCATCCTTCTTCCTGACCTTTCTCACAGCAGTAGGCAACGTCACTGCCAGATCTGGTACAAATCTTGTAGCAGCATAGGAGAAGTCAGCGATTAAGAGGCTTTTTATGGATCTAAACTTTCAGCATTCAGCTTGTATGCAATGATCAAAGAATATTATCTTTTGAATTGGTTGGATAAGGTACAATGCAGGAGGATGGATAGTGTGCTGTAGCTCACTGAGGTACAGTCTTCTTCCCAGAAATAACCAAGTGACTGTTCGATCCATGACTTTTGCGGCAGCACCCCATACTGAGGATTTATAAACTGCTTAAATAGGTTCATAGTGGAACCATTGAGTTGGAAACCTTCTCTGGTGGAAAGCCCAGCTTTGGAGCAGGCCTTTGTATCATCTGGATGGCCCATATAAGGAGTATCATCTACAGTTGAGGGGGATCTGCTGGACTGTTTCGAACCTGCTTGTTGGATAACTTTTTAGGAGCCGCTTTGCATGATTTTGAGGGAGCTATTTGCCTTTGGAGAGGTTGAAACCGATGTCTAGGGTATGTCCACTTCATCTTTCCTTGTGGACCTTTTCCATGAGGCACTATGTTGGAGGTTGGTCATTTGGTTACTATGTGGACATGTTCGGTTGGTTTGGTTTTCTTCTGTGTAGAAAACTGAGTTTTACTGCTTGCTGGTTTAAATGAACATTTTGCGGTTTTCACTTCAGCCAGTTTTGCATAGGCTGAAAGCTACTTAAAAATTTGCTGAACAATTTTAAACACACAGTAAAATATTAACAGGCTGAAAACAAATACATATGGACAGTCACACCATAAATTTTTAACTCAGAGATTTTTGGCCAAATAAGCCCTGGAAAAACCCCCACGGGGAAAACCAGTCAGAGAGAGGAGAGAGATTTTATTATTTTCTTCAGCAAAAATCAGACATTAAATTTACAGTCAAAAATTCCAACTTATCTCAACCCAGATTTTGACCAGCAGCAGACTGTCTCGATTTCTGTGCATGAACAGCACCTCGATTTCTGAGCCAATCGTACAGTAATAAATGCAGGCCGTACACTCCAAACTGACCTCGATTTCTGTGCAAAAATCGTACAGCATTTAATACAGGGCCGTACCCTCGATTTCTGTGATGTCCATACCCTCGATATCTGTGCAAATTTAATGTTGTCCGTACAGCAATAAATGCAGGCCGTACAGACTCAAACTCCTCGATTTCTGTGCAGGAAAAATAAATGCAAAACCGTATAGCATTAATGGCAGCCGTACTCCTCGATTTCTGTGCACATTAAATGCAGTCGTACAGCATTAATGGGGCCGTACTCTCCTCTCGATTTCTGTGCCTGAGTTAATGCTCCTGTACTCCTCTCGATTTCTGTGCATGTATTTTCTCTGGAAAAATGAACAAACCCTCCTCGTTCTCCTCTCTCAGCGCTTCTCTCTTTTCTTGAAAAGTGAAAAGTGAATGTCCTTTTGCCTCCCTCATGCTTTTTGTTTGACCTAAGTGGGCATCTTAATCCAACGGTGGAAAAAGATCCAATCCAATGGATGAGATTCAGTGAGAGTAAAAATCCCTTTTATTTAATTCACATAAATAAAATTACTCACCCACTTAAATTTATCAAAAAGTGACTTTATGTTTATAAAGTCTCATTAAGTGACATTTAATGTGAGGGTCACATTTTTCCCTCTTAAAGTGACTTAGGCAAAATAAAGTCACCTAGGGAACATCTGCCTAGGTACAAAAACTAACACTCCCTCTTACCGAGGAAGGTGTTCCGTACCACTCCCAACTTATCTCTGAAGAAAACAAACTTTCCCCTCCCCAAAGACTTCGTCAGGATATCTGCAACCTGCTCATCAGTGGATACATACTGAAGCTCAACTGCCCCTCTCTGAACGTAATCTCGGATGAAATGGTATCTGATCTCTATGTGCTTTGACCTGTCATGGAACACTGGATTCTCAGAGAGCTGAATGCAACTCTGATTGTCGCAGTAGATCACCGTAGGCCTAAGCTGCTGATCAAACAAATCTACCAATAACTTGCGAAGCCACAGTGCTTCACAAGTAGCCTAACTGGCTGCCATATACTCAGCCTCAGCAGAACTCAATGCAACGGACTTCTGTTTCCGACTGAACCACGACACTGCTGCCGAGCCCAAATTGAAACAACAACCGGAAGTGCTCTTCCGATCCCGCACACAACCTG
>LPNX011015596.1:219279-234276 GCA_001517045.1 Pseudotsuga menziesii
ACTTCTCGAGCTCCAGTCATGTGGCTCGAGGCTCCACTGTCAATGTACCAAGTAGAAGAGGTGGATGGACCCCCTCGATGTCCTGCCAACAAAGAATGCTCACTGTCCATATCCATATCTATGCTGGTGGCTAGAGATACTCTCTCTCTCTCCATCTGTCTAGCATAAAGGGAAAACTCCCTCTGAAATGCAACACTAAACTCATCAACCTCTGCTGAGGCTGCAGTCTGCTGTCCCTGTCCCTTCTTCTTCTTGCTTGGACACTGTGAGGCATAGTGCCCAAACGCCTGACAAGCATAGCACTTGATTTTACTCAAGACCTTCTTCTGCCCACTTTGCTGCTGCTGCTGGTGCTGTTTGGCCCCACCCTTCTTGGGACCCTTCTTCTTCTTACCCTTGGTTGCCAAAGCCACATCCTCATCATCAGCCCCTCTCTGAGAAGTACTACCCTGTACAAGACCTCTCCTAGTCTCCTCCTGCACAAAGTCATCCCAAAGCCTCTCCCAGTCAGGTAGGTTCTCTCTGCCCACTATAGCTTGCACAACAGCACCCCAGGACTTTGAAGCCCCATTCACTGCAGTGCGGACAAGCTCTGAAGGGGCAACCTTCTCCCCAACTGCTGCAAGTTCATCCCGAACTGCAGAAATCCTAGTAAGGTAAGCTGTGACTCCCTCACCTCCATTCATCCTGATACTCTTGATTTTTTCTCTGAGAACCATTTCCCTGTTCTCATTAGAACTCTCATACAGGCTGGTTAAGGCTGTCCACATCTCATGTGCCCTATCCTTACCTGAAATGTGAGGGATAATGTGGTCTTTAACCGCATCAAGAATAATTCTTCTAGCTTTACAGTCTAGCTTGTTGAAGGCTGAAAGGGCAGCTGCATCAGCAGATGCAGGAATGGTAATCGGATTTGCTGTAGTGTTCCTAACTACATCCGGCCATAGCTCATGCTCTTCAAGTAACATCAAAATTCTGGCCTTCCACGGCACAAAATTCCCTGTCCCATCCAACCTATCCTCCAATCTAAGTCCTGTAGCCATCTCTTCACCAACCAAACAAAATGCTGCTCACTGACAGAAGTAAAATAACAAAATTTCTGAGTTCTGGAAATCACTGTATGTCTGCAAAAATCACTGTTTTCTGCCCCCTTTGCTCTGATACCATGTAGAAAACTGAGTTTTACTACTTGCTGGTTTAAATGAACATTTTGTGGTTTTCACTTCAGCCGGTTTTGCATAGGCTGAAAGCTACTTAAAAATTTGCTGAACAATTTTAAACACACAGTAAAATATTAACAGGATGAAAACAAATACATATGGACAGTCACACCATAAATTTTTAACTCAGAGATTTTTGGCCAAATAAGCCCTGGAAAAACCCCCACGAGGAAAACCAGTCAGAGAGAGGAGAGAGATTTTATTATTTTCTTCAGCAAAAATCAGACATTAAATTTACAGTCAAAAATTCCAACTTATCTCAACCCAGATTTTGACCAGCAGCAGACTGTCTCGATTTCTGTGCATGAACAGCACCTCGATTTCTGAGCCAACCGTATAGTAATAAATGCAGGCCGTACACTCCAAACTGACCTCGATTTCTGTGCAAAAATCGTACAGCATTTAATGCAGGGTCGTACCCTCGATTTATGTGATATCAGTACCCTCGATATCTGTGCAAATTTAATGATGTCCGTACAGCAATAAATGCAGGCCATACAGAATCAAACTCCTCGATTTTTGTGCAGGAAAAATAAATGCAAAACCGTACAGCATTAATGGCAGCCGTACTCCTCGATTTCGGTGCACATTAAATGCAGTCGTACAGCATTAATGGGGCCGTACTCTCCTCTCGATTTTTGTGCCTGAGTTAATGCTCCTGTACTCCTCTCGATTTCTGTGCATGTATTTTCTCTAGAAAAATGAACAAACCCTCCTCGTCCTCCTTCTCTCTCAGCGCTTCTCTCTTTTCCTGAAAAGTGAAAAGTGAATGTCCTTTTGCCTCCCTCATGCTTTTTGTTTGACCTAAGTGGGCATCTTAATCCAACGGTGGAAAAAGATCCAATCCAATGGATGAGATTCAGTGAGAGTAAAAATCCCTTTTATTTAATTCACATAAATAAAATTACTCACCCACTTAAATTTATCAAAAAGTGACTTTATGTTTATAAAGTCTCATTAAGTGACATTTAATGTGAGGGTCACCTTTTTCCCTCTTAAAGTGACTTAGGCAAAATAAAGTCACCTAGGGAACATCTGCCTAGGTACAAAAACTAACATTCTGGACATTTATTGTTGGAGTGCTGGCTTGGAAGAGGCCTTTGGGGGGCGGTTTTGGATCTTGCTTGCTTTGATCCCTGACTTGACAGAGGCGCCCTCTCTTTTTGGGTTTTTCATATCTCTTGCATTGTACAAGTGGCTTTTGACCACTCATTTTAATGTATTTGTTAGGCGTTTGTAAGAGTTTACTATAATTTTTGTATTATTTACACCACCCTAGACTAGATCTAGGAAATAAATGTTTATGTTATTGTAAAGGAAATGAGCTACTCTCCTATATAAAGAGAGCCTCTTCCTCATTTGAAATCGTGGTTGGATTTTGACAGCTCTCTCTCTCTCTCTTGGAGCGTAGTTGACATATCTTTTGTGGACCATTTTAAAGTTTAAACTTACTTTAAAGAGCTTCTTCTCTATTTGTAAGTGTGGTTCCTTGCTCTGATCTTTAATGTTGCTAATGTGAGTCATGGAATAACTAGACTTACTAATCAGGCCATAAGAAGGGCAAAATTGTCTCATTCAAAGGATTGTGAGTGAAGAATCTCCTCCATCCCTTGTTGTTTTATGCATGAATATTACATTGTTCCCAATCATCATTGGAGCAAGAACTTGTAACAATTCATTAGTATAAGGCACACCCTAGTAGCATTGTTTTGAGTTGGTACCGTAATGGGGCTCCTAGTGATTTCTACATTTATGTTGTAACATGTCAGGTTTTATTAGCCGGCATTGTAAGGGTTCTAATCTACCCTAACCATTCATGAACTTGCACCCCTTCATTTGGTTTGTTCCCTTTGACTCCGTTTTTCCCTAGGGACTGCCACCAATCTTCATGGTCCTCCCATCACCCACTCTTATACTACAAAAAAAACTGTTTTGCTAAGGCTAACTCTTCAAATCACCTTGTGCCCTTATTGCCATAGTCTAGCAATCCTAACCCTAGGGAAGCCCCCCTTGATTTGGAGAAGATCCAACCTAAAGTGCAGGGAGGTGGTTATCGAGGTGACAATGGGTAACACCTCTAGGTTATAGTTGCGCTAACTTGGGGCTTTGGGGTTTTGATCACACATGCTAGCTCAAGCTGTAACAAAGATGGAGGTCAGAATAGACGATACTTCACTAAATCCATAGGAAGAACTGCGTAAACAGAAGATTTTATAAGCCCACAGTTAGGAAAGAAAAATAAGAGATTTATGACTGAAAAAAAACAGTATACTACCTATGTCATGAAAAAAATGGATAAATAGCAGTCTTTTTTTGAATTTCTTTCAATTTTGTTTCAAATAGTTTTCAAATACAATTTCTAATACCTCTGTCATTCCTTTCGTTAGCTTCTCCCACTCCTTAAGGAGGCTAGCTAATAATGGCAATGACAGATCCCTGGATCATAAAGACAAAATAAATGTTATTAGTTGCAATCATATTTCACTCATTGAAGAGACTTTGTGCTTTAGTAGCTAATAACTAAGCATACAGTGATAAGAGATTCCACTTGTTCTAATTATATCATAGGTATAAAAAAATAAAAATAATCAAACACCTGAGCAGGAAAGAACCATTTTATCTCTAGCTGATCTGATTCAAAAGAAGCAACAAGGAAACTCAAAACAGATAGTGAATTGCAAAAAATACTATATCAATAACATTTTAGAAAAAAACAAAAAGCTAATCAGGTTTCCACATACTATTATATTCTACCATCCAAAATCTTTTATAGCTTGATCCCCAGATGAGAAAAATAATTATAAATAACAAGCCAATAGTGAAGATCATTAAAAATACCAGATTGCTTCTATGTTTTCCTTTTACGTGCATTTGTCCCTCATTGTCATCAGCTAATCTGAATGCATATAATTCTCATATTCTACCATATTTGTTACAAATATTATGTTCGCTAACAATAAAACATCCAAACCGAATAGGAGAGGGAATAAATAAAATATTAAAATATATATATTTGAATAATATGAGGGGATAAAAAAAATATTAAAATATATATATTTGAATAATGAGTGATGATTACAGGACCTCTTGTGACTGTATAAATGCTAAGTAGCAGAGGTGCCCGTATCCGGGGGTAGGGTATGCATATCCATGCCAGATACCTGTACCAACATACCTGAAACAGGGTCAGGGGATGTCACAACCGTACCTTGCCATACCCAAAACTTGGCCGAAGTACCTGAGACGTTTCTCACAGATTTAGGAGACGTTGATTGCAGAGGGGATGGGGAAGCCCTCTTTTGGGGACTCCTAGGGACCAGTTTTTTACAAGGTACACCTGTTTTGGGGATGCCTAGAGACCAGTGTGTACGAGCCCAACCAGGTTTGTACAAGTGACATTAAAATCAATAATATTAACTGGTAATATTAAAAGTGGCATTTTCTTTATCTTCCGTTTCTATCATTTTACTTAAATTTTTAACATCACCATTAATTGTTTCAGGATGTTTAAGAGTGGTTCCAACCTCATTGGACTTTATATGCAAATGTATATTTTTAGAGCCCATTCAGAATTCAACAGGCTTAACAGTTTTCAGGATTTCAGAACTGCAATGTTTCCACTGAATTAAAAACTATGGAACCCCAAAAACTATTGAGGATGCTAGACAAGCTGCAAAATTAATTGAGCAGAAAAAGAGGACAAGAAGGCATTCTCCACCATACATGAAGGATGATGACAAACAACAACAACACGACATAAATAATAAATGGGTAAACAAGTGTAGATATTGTAGGGACAAGTGGTCTCAGGTAGCAATTCCGAATATGTAGGTGAAAAAGATTCAGACACCTCCACCAATGACTAAGACAAAAGCAGAAGAAAAAGGAAAAATAATTGTCATAGATGTGGCAAAAATTGGATTCCAGGGCATAAATGTGCTGCCACTAGCTCATATCACTACAAAATTGTAAATGGGGAGGAGGTACACGTTTCTGCAGAACAAAATACATCTGAATCTGATTGTGTCATTAGCCAAAATCACACGCTTCAAGCAAACTTGCAACAAAGAAGATTTAAGGAAGCAGAAAAAGTTACAACCCAAAAGGAAGAAATACAACCTCCCATGATATAATATATTATTAATTTTCTAACCTCAAATCTAGATAAACAAATTCCTAGTGATTTCTTTACTAAAAAATTAAATTTGCAACTAGATTTATCTATAATGTTGGGATTAATTAACAAAATTAAATAGTGGAATGAATACCAATGGAAAACAAATCTACTAAATCAAATAAAAATGCACAAAATTTCTGCCCTTCAAATCAGTTTTTCATTCAAATCACTTCCAAGCTTACAAGGGCTCCCTTACTGGGAAAATGGCCCAAGAAAAATACAATAATCAAACCTAGCAAAATACCCTAGAAAAATTTCCTCCAACTGCAAAATTGCCTGAGAAAAACCCCGGCAACCTGTCGTTACCCCATTTCCCTGTACAACCATTGTATGGCCATTGTACAACTGGTTATACAAATCCATACAATCCTGTACAAATCTGCTGCTGTAGATAAACCTGTATGGTGCCCTTCTCAGTTGGTACATGTGGTTGTACAGCCCTGTCTATACAGTCTGTTGGCTGCCCTACAAAATCTGGAACCTCTGCATGACTGGTACGACCCCCTAGAGAATCTCTTTGTCTGCTTTCTTCTTCTCTCTACCAAATCTATCAAGTGCAAGCCCTTCTCCACTCTCTCAACTGAATTCCTCTTGTGTGTTCTCCTCTCACCTTGGTTGGCTTTTATCCTTTTGAGATGAACCAAACCCCTAACTTCCATGGTTGAGATTAGATCTCACTCACTTGAAAGTTGAGATCAAGGGCTTAGCCTCAATTAATCTAAAAAGGCATTCACTTTAATAATTGACTTTAAAAAAGTGAATTTCCAAAGTTCCTGTGAGGTATTAATGACAATTTTCACAGGTAGACACAAACCCATGTAGAAATGCTTGTTTGAGCTACAAACATCAACATATATTCTGCCCCATTTAAGAAACAATGGTAACATTAAGGATGATAAATCCTTATCTCTTGCAACAAAATCAGAAAGGACAGGTCCATGGACATTAATACTTAAAAAAAAATAGTAAGAATAAAGATATCATATTATTGGTGGATTTTGGAATTACACATAATGTGATAGATATCAGGGTTGTGAAACAACTTAATCGTTTTGTATACACCGTGAAAAACCTCGTTGTCTCAACTATCAATAATCTACATGTGGAAGGAGCAAGGAAATGCCATAAAGTATCCCTTCAAATACAAGAATTGAAGCTACAAAAAGAATGTTATGCCCTATCACTCAACGGAGTAGACATGGTGTTAAGATTAGAATCGTTGATGCAATTAGGTACCTGTTGCAACCTTTATACACAGCTTGGGTAATGTGGCATAAATCTTCAATCCACTGGGTATGTCCTTGGGGGCAAGCCTCGAGTCAAGTTACTGTCACTCAACACTCAACTCCTACATCTAGGCCAACTCCTAGCAAAGCCAAGGGGGGGTGGTCCCTAATAAAAGAAACTAAGGCTAAGTAAGCTATAGTTAAAATGAATCTAGGAGTTTAAAAATAAAGCAAGAGCAGTATGCCAATTCAATCTAGCAGCATAGGAGTTGTAAACATATCATGAAATATAAGAAAAATACTTTGAGTAAATAATTAAACAAATTGTAGACTAATGCCAAAAATAAAGTGAAAGTTGTTGGAAGGAAGGAAATGTAGTGCTTGTTATCATAGATATATTGTAGCTAGGCTACCATGATGCAGCATGCAACATACAGATTTATCTCTCTATTTTTCTGAGCCAGACATATTGATGGGGATACAACATGGATCATTATTATAGCATGAGCCATTAGGAGCCTTTGTTTAGTAGTAGATGCAGAGTATTTCCTTGCCAGGATTGAGAACTCCTTGTCCATTGAGATGACAAAAGTGGTGACCTAGTTCATTCAAGCAGAGCAGCAGAGATGGTACACAGTTCACAGATGGGCATATCAAGTAGAGACATGTTTGTGGTGAGATCGAGTATATTGCTACTTGATAGGATTTTTCTCTCTGATGTATACTAACACCTTTGACTTGTTATGCTATGATCATTATGGTGACCTATGCTTATATTATATGTTCTAATAATGACTAACTTGTGTTGAGAATGATTAGAGAATCTGATGTTGAAGACCATTGCTTAGGCCATGCTTTACACAACTTTTAGACTTTAGTACTATGTTGGTCCCATGTATCACTTGTCCCCATCCATCCAGCTCATCCATAATTGATTTTTTCCCATGACTTATGTTTGACCAATGTTATCACCCGCCTTGTAGTTGCCTGCTTGAGGTGGATCCAGGATGGACAGTAGAGGGGCAAGCAACTAAGGGGTGGAACCACGACTGCCTAGACTCCCAAATCAATGGTTGTCACGCCAATCAAGGCAGCCTTCACTTTAGGTTATCCTCGTCCAGGACAACAATGGGAGAGACCCAGATCTGCTCCCGACAGGAGAGATCGGACCTAGACACTAGAAGAAGATCAAATGGGGCTTCAGGGTACTTAAGGTGCAAGGTGAATGGAAGCCCTAGCTCTAGGGTTTAGGTACTAGCAACTGGTGGAGGTGACCACTGTCTTGGGAAACGTAACTATAACAAGGTAAACAAGGACAGAGTTAGTACCTAGAAATCAAACTCAATGAAAGGTATTTGAATTATCAGTAAATGTTGGTAAAGGGCAAAGGCTAAGAGCCTAAAGGCAGCGCTAGCTAGGAGATCAGTGCTTTGTGTGCATTGGGCAATGGAGTCAGCAGTAAACCAACATTTCAGAAAACCCACCTGGGAGACACCTTGATCTACGAACCAGAAAGTAGTTGGTCCGGAAAAGCTAAGGTACAGGAAACCCAGCTCAATGGATGACTAGCGCTAGGGCTTGAGAGGACAGATCTGCAGTTTCAGGGTCACCAGGAGGCTAATGGCCTAGCGTTGAGGAAGAAAAGAGGTTAGGGAGACCTAATCTACAAGCCCAAATCAGGAAATCAATAGAAAAATCAGATCTAGAAAAGTCAAAATCTGATGATGGGGCTAGGAGGCTGAAAACTGATTTTTCAGATCTAGGGCAAACTAGGAGGAATTAGCACAGCGTTGGGGGTAATCTGGAATGCTGGGGCCCTGATCTATCAGCCTATCTTGTCAGATTTCAGAAAATCTCACTTCCGAAAAAGTCCAGTTTTCAGTGAGGGCGCTAGGGCAGTTTCAGTCAATTTTTCAGATCTAGGCCAAATGGTCAAGCAGTTGCACAGCGTTGGGGTTGATTTAGGCTATGTGAGACCCAATCTATCCTTCTGTGAAGTCAGAATTCAGAAAAACTCAAAACCCTAGCAGGTCAACTTTTCAATGGGAGGTTATGCAGTTTTCTGCTTAAAAATCAGATCTAGGTCAAACTGTGAGGAATTTGATCAACGTTTCAGTTGATTTGATGTAGGGGAGGCCCGATCTATGAAACCCAGAAATGGTTTGGCAAAAGATCGAACGATTCCCTGATTTATTGATTTTTAGGTTTTTAGTGTTTTAGGAGTTTTCAGAAAAAATTGAATTTCAGCAATGTACAATGGAATAAGGTCTGAAAAAGAAGAAGTTACCTGTTAGATCTTACCTGGAAAAGCTTGTAGAAGTCTGTAACAGTGACGATCTTTGCTATCCCAATCAATTCTGGAAGATCTCCGTGATTTCTATGGCATATGCAAGCTCCAGGCCACCAAAGCGCCCCCTACCCTGCATGAGCAAACGTCGACCATATCAGATTTGCACATACAAAATAAAGAAACCGAATGCTACAAGACAGTAAAATGAAGTAATCATAAATCACAATGAAACTAATGAAAACCCCCTGATCCAAGACGAAGAGAACTGAGCGAGTTGAGGTCCCCCTACAAAAACTCTCAAGCCAAAACGCCTTCCTGTAGACAAAACAATGATAGCCACGAAAAATAGAGATCTCACGAGAATTTCCACAATGCTAGGAAGCTGAAGACTAGCTAATCACCATTTGAGCACATCAGATGCAAAGCAAATCCAGAAAAATTTCCACAGAAAAAGTCTTTCTATTATTCAGATCCAAGAGCCAAAGACCCCTTACAAACGAGAAGCTCTCTCCTTTAAATAGAAATGAGAGAACCTCAATCATAACCAAATCCTAACCACTTTCAAAACGAGTGGCTAAGATTAAAAGATGAAATGTTCTAATAAATAGTTGAGATGAGCTCAACATACAATACATGGATCAATATAACTATAGTTTATCAAAGTGGACTAACCCACCCAAAAAAGATAACCCACTCAACAAGAAATAAATGAAAGCACATGGTGGGTCCAAGGAGTGTTTGACTAACTCCTTTTGGGTGTCTCCATGGCACAATAAATAATATAACAATTTAATTCTTTGACTTTTGTGCCTCCTTGAGGAAATCGTGAACCTCCAAAAAGAGCTCTAGAAAATAATAAAAACTGCCCAAAAAAATAGGTGTGGGCCCAATCAAGAGCTGCAACTGCTAGAGAAGGTGGGGAGGACATCACTCTCATCATCATGACTCATCCCATGTCATTTCCTTGCCTCAGTAGCCCAAATCAATTTCTTCAATAACCATTTAATCATTTTTTAATCTGCCTCGGGAAACGTCAACCTGCCAAAACATCCTCCTAGGGTGCCTGCGTTGTCAAACTAAGCCCACCAGGCTCTCTGGGATGGGGGTACTATGGTACAAACAAGTGGTTACACCCCTATGTTCCATACAACGCCCTAGGAGATCCAACTAAAACATCTCCCTACTCAGACATATCAACCTGTGAAGAAAAACTGCATCAGAAAGGCAGAATGAGCCTGATCATATCTGCAAGTGCCCATAACTAGAAATAAATTGTCTCATTAGACTCAGAGAGTCCAAATCCATCTAAGGTGTATACTCATACCCCTCATAGGTCTCTATCTGATCATCAACCATATCCAATAAACAATATAACGCTCTGTAAATGATCAGACACCAATAATAACTCAGACTATCATCCATCGTGTTAAAAGGCTAAGACATGCTCTACAACTCATTCAAGCAACAATCACAACAAGTAGCAATCATTTCACTGGCGGGACATCAACAAATACATATATAAGGCTTTATTTATTATCACTCAGACTTAGACTTTCAAGACTATACTCACTTCATAACTGTAGCCAATTTGCTAATGAAGGGTGAAGGGTGGAAATGACAAGGCTAAGGCAAAGGATGACTTCCTACTCAACATCATGACACTTTGGACAAGGAAAGGCGATACTCACTATAACAAATGTCAGACAAACAACAACACAAGAAATGGCAGTGCCTCACAAATGGGTGAGTTGTTTAGAGAGTGCTTATTCTGTTGATGAAATTGTCATTGATGCCAACATGGACTTGCAGTGGCCCCACGGGTTGTCATTGATGCCACCAAGTCCTACCTGCAATGGCTTGATCTCTTACAGAGTCGGTTTGTGCCTTGAAGCACCTTGTACCCAGTTGACAAGGTTCCTGTACCCACAAGCCTAGATCTTGAAGCCACCACTTTGCTGAAGATGTGGAAGACCCTGCTGATGATGCTGAAGAACTTAAAGATGGTCTTGAAGCCTTGGTAAACGATGGAGAAGCCCTAAATGGCTTGGAGAAGCATTAATGACCCATTCTGTGGTCATTTATGCTCTGATGGTGTCATGATACCCCAGAAGAAGGCCCATCTACCCCACAAGTTATATCTTAACCCCAAGAAGTCTCTTGAGGTGGTTGAGGTGGTTGAAGAAGACCAAGAAGGCCTTGAAACCCACACACACTAGATGGTTTAATGGTCTTGAAGAAATGAAGATGATGTGATCATTTGGGGTCATGGAACCCTTGGGGATGGTCCTAGGAAATAAGGAAGACCTTGCACCCACATCCATGGTGGTATGATGGTTCGTGGACATCACATGATAATGCTAAAGCCTTTGAAAATGCCTTGAATCTTATATGCTGGTTGTTGAAGAAGTACTTGACCTTGAAGACTTGATGAATACCTCTTGCACATGATGAAACTTGGTTTGCACACTTATTAATTGAAGAAGACATGATTTGGTCATATGACCCACTTACATATCATAGCTTGGTGTTGTGTTAGCCTTTGAAAACCATGATGAAATCCCTTGATCCACAAGACTTGGTGAAGTAGCCCTAACGCTTGAAGTGGAAGCCCTTGTATTGATAGAATCAATGGATTGTTGAAAAGAGCCCTTGAAGATGCCTTGATGAAGCATTGAAGAGCCCTTGAAGTGTCTTAAAGAAGCCTTGAAAACACCTTGAAGAATGTATGACAAAGACAAATTAAAAACAAATATTTAGCAGCTCCCAAGCAAGTCGGCTCCATCAAAGTGTTAATGTTTAATTTAAAAAATTTTAAATTACTAAATCGGCTCCAAATTCAAATTAAAATATTTTATCTATAGCAAGTCGGCCCCAAAATTATGGAGGAGATTTAGTATAAATACCATCTCAAGACTTCACTTTTCTAAGGTAAAAAAAATTTCAGTGGAATGCTCTGAGATTTCGGGTGTCTACTGAGGTGAGCTCGCTAGTGTGACTGAGGCAGCCGCAACCAAGAAGAGGTGGATGCCACAGAGGGTTAAGGCTGATTTTTTTTTCATTCTTGGGGTTTCAGCAGCAATGACAAAAGGCAGCAGCAACCTCGACCTCGTTTAGGTCTGTTTTTGGAGCAGCAGATGACAAAAGATCAACAGCTGAATGTTTCATGGGTATTTTGGTAGCAGCAGAAATTTAGGGCTTGTCATTATCAACAGCAGAATTGTTTCTTATGTCTTGATTCATGCAAACAATTAACGCTGATATGAGAGATGGGCTCGCTGACTGAAGCAGTCATCTAACTCCAAAATGCAAGCTGTTTGAAGTGATTGCAGTCCGAAATTGTCAACTGTTTGAAGTAGTTACACAGTACAAAACTGCGAGCTGTTGGAGTCATCATGTGCTAAGGATGTGCTGAACCAGCAGCATAAAAGGGCACCATTTACACAGTCCCAAAGTGGAGAGAAAACTCTTGCTTGCTACAGTTCAAGCCTTGAAGGAGTTAGGTCAAGTTCTTATCACAAGTCTTCTTGAAGTCTCCACCAGTCCGAACTCTTTGGCAACATTCCGAAGTAATGACATGAGTGGATGAAAATGCACGCTTAGTCAACCATTTACACCATCATACACACAGTATGCTCAGTCAATGATACAGTGTGCTCAGTCAGTGATATACCCAATATGTTCAGTCAGTATGCAAAAGTGATGTGCTGTTAATGATCATCATTCTTGTCATCAACCGAACTCACTGCTGTCAGTATGAAGAATGATGTGTTGTTGAAACAGACCCGAACTCCTAGCAGCCAAATGACTGATATTTTTGTTGAAGGAATAGTTGTTTTTTTTGTTTTTTTTGTTAAAGGTATGTTATTATGATGCCCTAGTTGCACTTACAGTAATAAAGGTATGTGATCATTATGCCCTAGTTCCAGTTGCACATACAGTGATGATCAGTGATATGATGACAAGTTACAGCTTGGCTTGACAGTTCAACATAACGATGATAATGACTTCCTTGATATGATAGTGGGGCATGGAAGTGACAGGTTGATGACAGTGATGAGGTGGCAATGATATCTACAGCAGTCACAAGTTTGATGTCATCTACAGCAGTTGTGGGTGAGTTTGAACAGTCCGAGTTTTGACAGTGATTTGTTTGATATTGTTGCTGCCCTTCTTCCATAAACAGCAGTACATGTAGAGTGCATATAAGCACAGGCATAGCAGAGATCAAAAGGCATCGCAGCCACAGGTGCTACATCACAGTCCTCAGGCATCCATGGTTCTTATCTCTGTAAGCTTCAAGAAGGTATGAGCATAGATCAATATTTGAAGTTGATTAAGCATCATTGTAAAGATAGTCAGCCCCAGGCATTCCTCTAGAAGAAGATCACTTCGAGCACAGCATAAGATAAGTTGTGATCTCTGTCAAGAAAAATGAAGTTCATTAATATGATGATTTGATGTATGAGGATGTTATGAAAGCATCCAAGTAGCAGCAGAAGTCCTAAAGGCAGCAACAGATCTGAGTCTGGGATACAGTCTAAAGACATTCACACAACCAGAGTAGATCTTGGTTGAGGCCCCAGTTCCAGTTTCTTGACAAGTTTGTATAAAGTTTAAACAGTCTTTTTAAGGGTTTGAACAGTCTGAGTTACAGCCTGCTTGGTTGAGTTTGAACATGTCTATGTGAAGAGTTTCTAGAAGGCCTCTCTAACTTCAGTGACAAAGTATGATTTGGCAACAGTTTTGACAAGTGACATTATAATGAAAGCACATGTTCATTGATAGTGACTGGACTGAGATTTGGACAGTTTATCTTGAAATGATATGACAGGGATAAGATGAGCTTGACAATGATTGCTATGATGTGACAGTGAAAAAGAAGATGAAGTACTAATCAAAGGTTGATTAGCAGCAGCGATGAGCAGATGATGAGAGCAAGTGTTGTTGAGCAGCTGACCAGCAGATGAAGTATTGACCAAAGGTTGTTTAGCAGCAGTGTTGATAAAGATCAGAGATTGATGATTAGTGATAGGAACTGTATGATGACTTGACAGTGAGCAGCGTTGATGGTGAGCAGATGAGCATGAGCAGAAACAGTTGACAGCAGATTAAAGAGACAAGTGATTGATGAGATGATGTGACAGTAAGCTTTATTTGTAAGAGCAAGCTTGTCTTGTTTTTGAGGTTAGGATACCTCAAACCCTTCTTAGCAGGGTCTAAGAAAACCAGGCAGAGTCCTGGATGCAGAGTAGGTGCTCTTCATATCAGTAGGCTACGTCACATGGTTCGGGTTCGAATTCGAATTCGGCAACCTTGAAATTCGGTTCAAATTCGAATTTTTTGATGAGATTCGAAATGAGGTTCGGCATTAAGTTCGCCAATATACTCTTTTTTTTTAAATATAAATATTTTATCAATATAATTTTCCCAATATAAATGTTTTATGTTATATTTTATAACATAATAATATAATATACTTTTATGTTATATTTAATAACATAGAAATATAATATAATATAATATAAAATAACAATTATAATAATATATATTTATTATTTATCCATTTTTAAGTTAAGCTATATTTACTAATTAAAATAAAAGACAAATAAAAATCTATTTTAATGAATCCAACCACAAACTGGGTGTTGCCGCCTAATTCGCACCTCGGGTAACGTGGCAGAAATCTTCAAGCCACTGGGTGCGACCTTGGGGGCAAGCTCGAGCCAAGTGCTGTCACCTGATACTCAGCTCCTCCGTCTAGGCCAACTCCTAGCGAAGCCAAGGGGGGTGGACCCTAATGAAAAGTAAAATCTAAGGCTTTTACTCTACAAGAGAAGTAGTTAATTCTAGGAGTTTTATTATGGAATGAATGAATTTAAGAAATTACCAATTACTGCAAACAAAACTTAACCTTAGCAACAGATACACAAAATTCAATGACACATTGCGTGATTAACTTATGCAAAAAAGGAATAGAAAAGACCAGTGCCAAAGTGAAAAGTGTGCTTGCAGAAGAGGGTTGCTAGTGTAGTCTCAGTGAAAGTATTGCAGTGTCTCGGTTGGTAAATTTTAAATTATTAAATG
>LPNX011015607.1:1286-30760 GCA_001517045.1 Pseudotsuga menziesii
TTTATCATGGTCAGTTCAGCAATGTGTTGTATGTGCCTAGTATTGCCTCCAACCTCTTATCAGTGTACCAAATGACTCACACTGGGTCTCCAAAGAAGGTCATATTATCCCCTGATGAAGTTGAGATCACAGAGATCTCGAGTGGTAAAGTCATTGCAAAAGGAGTTGCAAATCATGCTCAAAAGGTATACATGTTCTCAAACTTCCTACCCTACTCAAACCCCTTTTCTCTTCTGATTCATGCTAATGAGGCAAGCAAGCTTTGGCATGAAATATTTGGCCACCTAAATTACAAGTATCTTTCTGATCTTAGTGAAAAAGAGATGGTCATAGGGTTTCCCAAGATAAAATTTTCCAAAGGAGTCTGCCAAGGTTGTATCCTAGGAAAACACCCAGAGCATAAATTTGAGAGAGCTAGTCCTGAGAGAACCTCTGCACCCCTCGAGCTGATCCATAGTGATGTTTCTGGCCCATTCCCTCATATGTCCATCATTCAGGCCAAATATGCATTGACTTTCATAGATGACTTTTCCAGGTATTGCTGGGTTTACTTCCTAAAACACAAGTCTGAAGTTTTGGCCTATTCAAAGTCTTTAAGGCTTTGGTTGAAAACTAGTATGGGAGGAAACTCAAGGTCCTCAGATCTGGAAATGGTGGTGAGTATGTCAATTCTAAGTTTATTAATTATTGTGCAGATGCAGGTATTCAGATGCAGCATTCTATCCCTTACACACCACAGCAAAATGGTGTTGCTGAGAGGAAGAACAGATCACTGAAGGAGATGGCAACATGCATGATGGAGGCCAAAAATTTGCCACCAAAGTACTGGGCCGAAGCTATCAACTATGCAGCCTATATCCAAAATAGGGTGCCTCATAAACAGCTTTATGGTATGACTCCTTTTGAAACATGGAGTGGGCACAAGCCAGATGTGACCCATTTCAAGATTTTTGGCTCAAGGGCTTGGGCTAGAATTCCAACAGAAAAGAGAAAGGCTTTGCAGCCCCAAAGCTAAGAGTGCCTATTTGTTGGGTACTCTGAAGATTCAAAAGGGTACAAAATGATAAATTTGAGCACAAACAAATCCTTCATCGAAAGGTGTGTTCAGTTTCAAGAAGAACCCCTTGCAGCAGTGGAAGTTGGAGAAACCTCTTCACCACCTGAACCTCTGAAAGTAAGTGAAGAGTTTGTTGAACATGATGATTCTGATATGTCTAATAGTGATGAGTTTATTACAGACCCTAACATCCCTACAAGGCCAAAATGGGCAGCCAAGACACTACATGCAGCAGGAGAGCTAGCTGGGGATCCCAATGACCCAAGGAGGACTAGATCTCAATTTGAGACTGGTCTGTGAATGAAGGATCCTATGTTTGTTGAGAAATGCTATTTGATGGTGGAATCAGATCCTCAAACATATGAAGAAGAAGCAGGAGATCCAATATGGCAAGCAGCCATGAAGGAAGATTTCAGCTCACTCCAGAAGAGCAACACATGGGAGCTAGTGGATCTTCCCCCAGGGAGGAAGTTAGTTAAGTGTAAGTGGGTCTACAAGACCAAATTTGCTGCTGATGGTTCACCTCTAAAGTACAAGGCCATATTGGTATCCAAGGGCTACTCACAAGTTCATGGCATAGATTACAATGAGACCTTTGTACTAGTGGCAAAGATGGACTCCATCAAGCTAGCCTTAGCCATTGCAGCCTCAAAGCAATGGGAGGTACATCACATGGATGTAAAATGTGCCTTCCTGAATGGAGATCTCACTGAAGAGATATATATGCAGAAGCCTCAAGGATTTGCTACTTACCCTTCTCTTGTGTGCAGGTTGAGAAAGTCATTGTATGGGCTAAAGCAAGCCCCCAGGGCTTGGTATGCCAAGATCAATAGCTTCTTGCTATCACTGAATTTTGTTCAGTGCAAATCAGATCCAAATGTCTATTTGAAGTTAATTAATGGTTCATTAATGATCATTGTGTTATATGTTGATGACCTCCTCATTACAGGAAGCTCAAAGGATGAGATTGCTTCCTTGAAAAGTGCAATGAACCAAGCCTTCTCCATGATAGATTTGGGGCTCTTAAGCCAATTTTTGGGGCTTGAGATTGCTCAAACCAAAGATGGAATCAAGGTGCACCAGTCAAAATATGCCTTGGACTTGCTGAACAAATTCAGAATGAAGGACTGCAAACCAATCAAGACTCCTTTCCTTTCAAGAGTGAAGCTGGAAGAAGTTGATTCTTCACATATGGTAAACAATACACTGTATAGGCAATTGATTGGATGTTTGTTGTATTTTACACATACTAGACCTGATCTTTATTATGCAGTAAGTGTGGCTTCTAGATACATGGATCAGCCTCATGAGATCCATTGGAAAGCATCCAAAAGGATCCTTAACTTTGTTCAGGGAACAAGGACACATGGGATCTTCTATAAAGCAAAATCCGATCTTGATTTGATTGGATTTACTGATAGTGATTGGGCAGGTGATAGCACAGACATAAAGTCCAGATCAGGATATGTGTTCATTCTTGCAGAAGGGCCAATCAGCTGGTCAAGCAAGAAACAGAGTGCCATTGCACTCTCATCTACAGAAGCATAGTACAGAGGAGTTGTTAATGCAGCAACTCAATGTTTATGGTTGCAGGGTTTACTTGGAGAGTGTGGCTTCAAATCAGAGTACTCAAATACCATCTACTATGATAACTAGAGTACCATTCGAATCTGCAAAGATCCAGTTCAGAAGCAGAGAACCAAACACATTGAGATCCATATGCACTACATCAGAGAGCTTGTGCATGATGGCACCATTCACCTACTCTTCTGTTCATCTTCAGAACAAGTAGCTGATATCTTCACCAAAGAATTTTGTGAGAATACCTTCAGCAATATCAAATCACTACTGGGGATTGCTGATCATGCTGTGAAGCATGAGTGAAGACAATATTTCCAAATTTTGTTTTACAGTCCATGTTTAAGGGAGGATTTTCCCATGTGGTTTTTGCCTCTTTCCTTGTTTAAATGGACATGCAGTATGTAAAGGGTGACTAAGCCTTGTTGCTAGGCCCTATAATTTTCTGATATATTACTCATAAGTCAGGCTTAAGGGGAGGTGTTAGAATAATCAACCCATAGTTAGCTACCTTAGACATTAATTTAAGTATTTTTTGTCTTATTTGCCTAGTTCATGTGTCCCACCTTATGCAAGATGTCATTTACCTATCCATAGTGGTCAAACTTGCCTTATTTGACTCATGTAGTGCTTGGGAAACCTTAAGGAATCAAATCTGCTTTATTCTTGGTCTCCTAAGTGCCCTTCTACTTTTTCTGCTTTATTGCCTGCTTTTTCAGTGTTTTAAGGCAAATGGAAAAGCTTGACTAGGTGAGGTTGACTAGTTTTTTGTCCTACACATCCTCCACTATTTTCTCCTATGAAAAGCATGTATGAGTTGTCATTCCATCACTCTTTAGCTTGCCTAAGTGCTTTTTCCAATTCACGAGCTCCATGACTAATTTGGAATCTACTTTATGCACCTATGGGGGATTTGCTTAATTTTAGTAAGCCTGCTTTTGACTAGATTCGAATTGCCTCCTCATGCATTCGAATCTCCTATGTAATTATTTAATGCAGCATCCTATGTTATTATAGGGTTGGCTATTGTACACTGAGTTAATACAGTTTAGTGTTCAGCTCCATTTTCAGTCTCTTTTGTGAGTGATTTTGCATGATCAATTGATAATTGTTGTGAGTAAAATTGTTCTATCACTGGGTTCAATTTCCACAAATTGGACTTTGAAATATCTGAATTTTTCGATCCGTTTGGTTTTTGGTCAATTCGATGTTTCAGGAAATGCCTACATATATGTTTTCAACTATGTTGTCTCCTAAATCTATCCTTCGAGATTTGTAGAATATCCAATGGAATTTCCTGTGGAGTGGTGCTCAAGACTCTCACAAATGGGCATTGTTTAACTGGGATACTATTTGTAAACCTAAAGTACAGGGTGGTCTGGGCCTCAGAGATCCTGAAAAAGCGGGTTTAATTGCTGGAGCAAAGCTTTGGTGGCGTTGGCTAACTCATTCCAAGGAGCCATGGGCTAAATTATGGCTAGAAAAATATGCTCCCACTTGGGATTTTCGGGAATTAATTCATTTTTTCAAGGAGAAATTGGGCTCTCATATATGGAAAATGGTCTGGGCAAGTCACGGTCTAATTCAGCAGCATTGTTTCTGGGAAATATTTGATGGTCAAACTGCACGGTTTTGGGAGGATGCATGACAACAACTCCCTCCTTTGGAAAGAGTGGGGCAATGTCCACTACTTCAAGCTAAATGCAAGAACATAGGGTTTTGTAAAGTGGTAGACCTATGAGGGAATCAGACTCCTGGTTCTTTCATTCGGCCTTGGGTCCCTCAGACTTGGTTGGAGAGATTAGACCCTTCCTTTGAATGTTCCTGGCTTCAAGAGGAACTCAATAAGAGATGTATTAAAATACAGGAAGGAAATCAGAAACTCCATTGGGGTTATAGCCCAAAGGGGGTTTTCTCTCTCAAAGAAGAGTACCACCTTCTATTCAAGAATTTTGAAAACCTAGTCGACAAAACTTGGAGTAACCTATGGGGAAAAAAGCTATGGCCCAAAATCATTATTTTCAATTGGCTAGTTATTCATAAAAGCGTCTTAGCTGGTGAAAATTTACAAAGGCGTGGTATGTATGGTCATTACTAGCGTCCTACGTGTAAGCAAGAGGAGAAAACGATGTTGTACCTTCTAGATTCCTGTCTATTTTCATCTGATCTTTGGGATCATGGAGATGTTCTTTTTCACCATTCTGATTGAATTCGGAAAGACCCGGTGGGAACCTTGATTCATTGGCCTATAAAAACTTTCCTGAGTCATATTTTTAATCGTCTATGGGAAATATTTCCTAATTTTTTGATATGGGAAATTTGGAATGAGAGAAATGCCAGAATTTTTCAAAATAGGGTTTCGTCTCCTTCGATCGTTTGGCATTGTTTGGTGGCCAAAATTTAGGAAACCATCCTTCTCTCCATCTGGGACAAAAAGGATAAGGAGTTAGTGGGGATGGAAGGGAATATCCTTGCAGACTAGGCTTTGAAAAATTATGTGAATACTGCTCCGATTATCCCTAAAACTATTCCAGTCATTCAGAGCCTGAACCTTTGGATTATTCCGCCAACTGGTTTCTTGAAGCTAAATATTGACAGAGATTCTAAGGGAAATCCTAGAAAGGCGGGGTACGGTTTTATTATCCATGACTATAGTGGTAAAATGCTTAGTTATGGATATGGCTTCCTGGGCAATGATTCTAACAAAGCTGCGGAGATTGAAGGATTGATTCAAGGTCTAGAATGGGTCATTGAGAATTATCAAAGGTTGATTATTGTGGAAGGTGACTCTCAGATGATTATTCTCCTGGCTTCCAAATTGCAAAATAGATCTCAAAGTACCAAGGTGTCGTCCTATTGGTGCTTGGAAAGTCGAATCACTTCCCTATAGACATGTCTCATTACTATGTATGCGTTCCATTTCACACATGTAATAAGAAATGGCAACAAAGTGGAGGATAGTATGGCTAATTTGGGGGTGGGAACATGTAATACTCTAAGAGCAAGGGACTGGAACTTGCTTCCATAATTGATAGGTCACAACTAGTGTCAAGATCTAATTAAGCGCGATAGTACTTACATCTAGATGGCGGTTTAGAATAGTTACAGTGCTAGCACAAAATATCTCTAGCCCGTGGCACTTCATGGCTGCGATCTATGATTTAATGGTTATGACCAGATGCGGGATTTATATATGATGGTTTGTGCATACGCTTTCATGCGTCTGACGGAGGAAGGTACGAATTTTGTCCTGACAACAGGAAATCAGGTGATGTGTGTTAATTGTGAGTCTGATCAATGATCCTTGGAGGGGATTTTGTTGCGCATTTTAAGGGACATGCTCATCATGATGAGAACTAGTACTTGGATATATAATATGGAGCAGGGTGGTGAGATTACTGTCTATGGTACGTCAGGTATTATACCTCTAATTTTTTGTGATCATATTGTTAGGGTGTTGAAGGGTAGTCTCTGGTTTATCATGGTGGGTGATAAAGGAAAGGGCAAGTGGATGCAATCATTCTCAAATTCCCATGAGCTAGCCTCCCGAGTGCAATACCAGGCCTTATGGGAATCCTAAATGTTTGAGTTAGAAATTCCTCAAGAAATCTAGAATTGCATCTCTGTGACTAAGCAGAGCTTATGGGATGAACTTGATAATAAAAAACTAAAAGAGGAATGAAAAAAGGTGGAGGATTGGATTCTGGACCCTGGTCATACTGTGGGGCGTACGAGTCTATATGAGAAAATGGTAGCCTTATTCGGGGTCATTAAAAACTTGGTTGGAAGGGCTGCTTTGGATCATCAGTCTAATGACTCGGGTGGTCCTTCTCCAGACCCATGGAAGGCTTCCATCTCTGCCTCAATTCATTGTGCTGAAGTTTCAGTTCAGCGTGTTAAAGCTAAAGTTGATTTCTTGATTTCCTGTTTGGGTTTTCAATACCCTACTCCCTCGATTCCTAGTGCAGCGAAATCGGATTTTCCTGGCACTACTCAGGGAAGTGGTCAGGACTTATCCTATATTTTGTTGTAATGTAGATTTTGCGGTAGGTGGTCTTTTCTGATATCTGTTTCATTTTGTTGGGATTTTTGATGCTCATCGTCTTGGCTCTTTTCTTTTACACTTATATGTTTTATCGACTAAGAAGGGGTATGTTCTTATGGATGGATTTTTTCTTCCTTTTGACTATGTACATCGCATCTGGTGATCTACTGAACCGGTCTGTGCAATCTAGCTTCCATGTCACTTCAATAAGCGTTCTATATGGCTTTATTTTGGTTCTTTGGATTCTTAAAAGGTGGTGGTGGGTTTTTAGATGTTTGTATATTTGGGATGATGGATTGATTTTCTCGTTATTTTGTTGTAATGATGGGTATCTGGGATATATGGGGTCTGAGTCTGTGGGTGGTTATGAATGTAATATTGGGCGGTGAATATGGACTATGTACATGCTTCTTCAAAAGTTAGTTTGAACTCTAATAGCTTGAGTATGTGGGTTGGGGAAGTAGTGAAGTTTTTCAATGACAAGAGATAGTTGGGGATCTAGGCAGTTTTAAGTAGTGCTTTCTTTTTTCTACTTTCATGTTGAAGCTGGGAGGAAGCTTATTTTGTTCTTTGTAAATGGTTTTAGAAGGTCCTTCTTCTTAATATGAATGTGGATATTGTACTTACAAAAAAAAAACCTAGTAGAAACAACTAAAATAAGTTGAAGCAAACTTAAAGAAGATTTACAGCCTAAACAACTCTGGAATATTTTGAGAGGAAGAACTGAAAGAGGTTCGGGAAAATGAGTTAAAACGAGAAGAGTTGCTAGAAAAGGAGGAGGAGCTCTTAAGGTTAAAGAGTAGGGCCATTTGGATTAAGGAAGGAGATAACAACACAAAAAATTTCAATAGACATGCAATGAATAGAAGAAACCTAAATACGATTCAAGGGAATTGGTTTATTCTTTCAAGGAAAAAGTGGAGGCTAGGGAGAGGTTCTTCAAAACCCTCTTTTTGGAATTAGAAGGATGTAATATCTAGGAAATTTTAAAGGTCCTCAGCATATTTCCCAGTGTGATGTCCCAATTCTAGTGTATATACCTGAACACCATTCAATTCTATAAATTATATTAAAATTTATGAACTTGAATTAATTTACACAATGACTTCTTGGACTCAGAAAATAAGGGGTTTCCTTTGGGAAATTTTGCAAGAAAAAGGAGTGAGCAGTGGAAAAAATAAAAAGATATGTTAGACATGGAATTTATTATCCCCTAACACATTTAGATCTTTTTTCATTTAGGGTTCATATTCCGCACTGCGGAAACCTACTACCACGCTTTCGGGCAGCCAAAGCGTGAAACTAAGGAGAGTAGTTCGGTTTGTTTCAACCAACGGCTTATGAAAAATTGTAGAGGCTTGTTACAAAATTCAAATAAAATAACTAAAGGATTTATATATTTTTCTGAGGTTCTGGAAATTTCTAAGAAGCTTTGGGTGAATTTGGGGATTTTTGGCAATCTTGGTCAAGGGAAACCCTGCGTAGAGGAGGATCCTAAAAGGTGGAATGAACCCAACAAAAAACGTTTTTGGAGATGGATATGGGAATTTAGGAATGTTACTCACTCACATCAATTGACATATCTCATTTTAAGTTTACCAAACTTGTTTTACATCAGGTTTAGTAAAACTAGTTATTAAACACTAATAATCTAGCTAGGGTCGAAAAAAAGAAGTTAAATCAACACAAATACATATCTGTACAAAATGTGATTTATAAAAGAGATAAATATAATCTATTTGAACATAAATACTCCCTTAAATCACTTCCCTATCATATAATATTTATTACATCACTCAAATTTACTCAATCCCCCCATACATTGATAAAATAGGCCCTTTTGATGAAACTGAGACAATATTATTTAGGGGAAGAGATATATCGACCTGATAAATGTAATTTTCAGAACATTATGACACTATGGAACATAAATTACATTATTTACTGACTATTACAAAGATGCTTCCAAAATTAAGGGGCAGGAGGCCCAAATCATGGCCAGCAAGGGACTGTGAGCATAGGTGAAGCATGGGATTCACTGGAGCTCAACCTGAACTTGATAGAGGCTGAAAATAACTCTGATCATCCTCCAATTTCTGTAAGCTAGCACTCCATACCTGCAATGGAAGAGAAGGAGATGGAAGGAGAGGAGAATGGAAGGCTAGGGCTCATCTCCTAGTAGTCTGAGGCACAACACTGAGAAGAAATGCTCACATAAGCATATTCCATCACACATAACAACCAAACTGAATCAATGTGGTTGAATTCACCTTTAATATCCTTTCTGGATGACCTGCTTAACAAGTGGAGGTCAATGGTGACATGTGAGAAAAATTCAACCTGATGGGTGCCCTAACCCTAGCCACATAAGCGCCCCCTTTGGGAAATTTGGCAAGTTGGACCATGTGTAATTGTTTCCAAGTCCAGATCATCCTTCACAATTAGAATTTGTGCCTTCCCTGAGTCAAAAGATGCTTCTTTTGAGTTATGACAACTTTTTGCTTTTCCTGGCTCATAAGGAAATTGTTTTTTCCTTTAAAAAACTTTTCTTCTTTTCTCTTATAGCTTTTCTAAACTCCATAAGAGGAAACTGCACCCTCCCCTTTGAAATACTTTCCCGATTTTACCTTTGTCTGCTTTTCTATTGATTTTAGGCAACTTCCCTTTATTATCCTGTTTGCTTTTGTCATGGACTTTCTTATTTTTACCAAGGCAAGTTGACTAGCTTTCCCCAATGCGCCCTCCTAACATGGCCTCCTTAATTCCACATCATTATTTTGCATAATAAATAAAAATTTTGAAATAAAATTAAATACATGCCTTAAAACAATTATTAGCACAATTTATCCTAGGAAGAATAATTAATATCACTTTGATCCCCTAGGAACTTAGCATGGTCAACACTTTTAATGGTGTATTTGAGGGAAGATGACAGTCCTGCCATCCCAAATCTACTTGTCCTAAAGCAGAAACAAATAAGGGTGCTGCAAGGTCTGCTCACCCTCCCAAGTGGCATCTTCACTGGGCAATCCTTTCCACTATATCAAGTATTCCTTGATTGTCCTGTTTCTTAATTTCCTTTCTCTGGTACTAAGTCCAAATGGCCTTCATCATCCAAAGGGGGTAGTTCCTTAGAAACCACTATATGTTTCCCTACTTCATTCTTCAGACAAGAAACATGAAAGACATTAGGGATTTTACTGTTTGCTGGAAAATACAACTCATAAGCTACTTCACCAACCTTTATACTAATCTTGTAGGGTCCATAAAATCTTGGTTGAAGTTTTGTTGCTCCTTCCTTCTTCAAGGAAGACTATCTATAAGGTTGCAGCCTTAAATACACTAAGTATCCCACTTGAAACACTCTGTCTATTATGTGCTTATCTGCAAAAATATTTTGCTGGTTCTGTGTCATCTGCAGATTGTCTTTCAGTGCCCTTAAAATGTCTTGGTTAACCTGTAACCAATCTTTAACTTTTTGTTCCTTACAGTCTCCAAATATTAAGTCTGCAAAATTTGGAGCTTCATACCCATATAAATCCATAAAGGGAGTCATTATGATAGAAAGATGAAATGTGGTGTTGTAACAGAACTCAACCAGGTGGAGCCAAGTTTCCCAAGCTCCCTGTTGTCCCGTAACATAGTTATGGAGGTACCCTTCAAGCCATTGGTCCACCCTCTCTGTTTTCCCATCTGTCTAGGGGTGATAGCTTGTACTCATGTTCAGATTTATTTCAACTAGACCAAACAATGTTTGCCAAAAGGAACTAGTAAATTTACTATCTCTATCATTGATTATGACCTTGGGAAACCCATACAGTCTGAAGATATCCCTTAAGAATAGAGCAGCAACCTCACTAGCTGAAATAGTGGATACTACTGCAAAGAAATGTGCATATTTTTTTAGCCTGTCAACCACCACAAAAATACTGTCTTTCCCCTGTGAATTTGGCAGCCCCGTGATAAATTCCATTGATACACTTTCCCATTTTTGATCCATAATCGGAAGAGGCTGGAGGAGTCCAGGAGGGTGTGACTGCTCAACTTTGTTCTCCTAACATGCAGAACATTCCTTCACATACATGAGTACATCATCTTTAAGACCTTTCCAATTAAATCTCTCCCTTACCTTATGGTAAGTCTTCAGAAAACTAGGGTGACCAGCCACTGGTGCATCATGTGCAACTCCTAAAATCTTCCTCTTTAGTGCAGATCCTGGCACTCAAAAAATTATGTTTTTGTAATAGATGAGGTTCTCATGAACTTGGTGCTCTTCATTCTGGTTCACCCCATCCAAAACATCACAATCAAACTGATCTTTAGAGTATTCAGTAGCCAACTGGATCCTCCAATCATTACATATTTGTGGCAAAGAGAATGTGGACTTACAGAAGAGTGCATCAACCACAACATTCATTTTTCCTTTTTTATATTCAATGTCAAAATCAAAAGATTGAACTTTACTTACCCATTTTTGTTGCATGTCATTGAGTTCCTTTTGGGTAATTAAGTGTCTAAGACTATTGTGATCAGTCTTCACAATGAATTTACCTCCCACCAAGTATTGCCTGAATTTGTCCAAGGAATGCATGATGGCCATCATCTCCTTATCATATATAAAATACAACCTTTCATGTGGCTGCAATTTTCTGCTCTCAAAAGCAATAGGATTCCTATCTTGCATTAGGACAGCTCTAATGACATATAATGCTTATCTGTCATAATTTTATTTGACAATAGCTAACTCCATATCAACCTCACCTTGGTTAATATCGTAAAATGGTCCTCTCGAAATATGATATATATACTTGAACTAATAAATATATAATATTTTCTTTGATCACTACTTCCAACTCATTTAAAAATTAATTCTCGCATTAATTAAAATTATAGTGGAGACATTTTGAAATACTAAAAGCATTTACTAATCAATACTAAAAAAAAAAGAGTATTTAATTTTAAAAGGACTTATCTTGAAATACTAAATAAAAATACTTAGTATTTTTAATATTACTCTCCATGTTTGGGGATAAACCATAGTTCACACGGCTTTGTTCATAGTAAAAGTTTAATAATACATTATTACATTTACATTTCCCTTTGGTAAAAGTATAAGAAAAAAATTCTATCAATATTACATTTACACTAAAATTTGCAATATTACATTTACATTAGAAATTTGCTATGCCGTCTAACAATGTTTTTTTAATATTTAGAAATTTGCTATTTAACATTTACACTATAAATTTTCTATGCAGTCTATGAATGTTTTTTCAATATTTTTTTAATAATAATAAAAAAAAAACATTACAAATGGTTATAAGAATATAATGTTTTTTTTATAAAAAAATTATTAATGATTATAAGCGAATTCATCGTTATATAAATCGAAATATTGAATATTTTATTAATATTTTTCTATATTTTAAATCTTTGAGATTTTGATTATAAATGTTTTTTTTTTTTAAATTAACTTGATAATAAAACCATTATATTTTTATATTTTAAATATTTTATAATTTTATTATAAATATAATATATAAATTTTTAAAAATCAACATGATATGAAAACAAAAATATAAGAACATATATGTTTATTAGATTATATAAATTATAATTGTTTTGTATTTTATGTAATGTAATATTTTTTATATGAATTAATATAAAATTTATATTAAAAAATGATAGTGATTTTTTGTTTTTTAATATTATTATAATTATATTTTCCATTATAATTTAAATATGAATATATTTGAGTTTTCCATTTTATTAAATATATAAAAAGTAGTGGTGCATTTATTTAAAGAAATTATAATATAAAATTTAAAAAAAATTTCCATTATATGATTTATTATGTGTGCACAAGAACCTAAATATTTGATTAATATTTTTAACCAATATCTCTTTACTCTACATTAACCCAACACACTTGTTAACTAACATTAATGAGACAATTTAGGTTGACTTTGATTAGATTTAATGTGACATGGCATATTTGTAGTGTGATGTGGCTTTTTTTATTATTTTTCTTAGGAGGCCCATTTTAGACCCCAAATTTTCTCTAATGAATTTTTTAATATCTTTTGGCTGGGAGGAAACTTTTGCAGTTGTTCCCTCAATAGTGATTTGCCATTCAACAACCCACTCAATGTCTCTATGCCTCATAATAGATCTCATACTCTTTGCAGAAATTACTTGGCTGGGATAAGTATTTATACCTTTCAATACCACTGGTTTTCCTTTAGCATCCTTGAAACTTATTTGTGGTATCTAGTATTTCACAGAGTGCTCTCCAATAGATTACAACCATTGTACCCCCAACACCATGTTGGTCTCTGCCACATTGAGAACATAAAAGTTGTCTTTCACAGTATAGTCACCGATGTTTACTTGCAGATCTGGGATCCATCAGTTGCACTCCATGGTATGGTTACCAGGAATGACCATAGTGAATCCTTCAAAGGGATCAGGAGGTAGTTTTCTCCTCTCCACTGGGGATGAATCAATAAAATTATATGTGGCACCCTCTTCAACAAGAACTGTAATTTTTTGTCCTTGTAGAACTCCTTTCATTCTTAAAGTATGGAACCGGGGCACTCCACTGAGCACATCAATTTTGCTACTAGTTTGATGGGGCTGCTCCTTTATATTTATCTATCTCATACTCTCCATACCCCATATCAGCTTCTTCTACCCCCTCTACATCACTTTTAGAAAATAATTCAATATAATGTGCTTTTCCCTTCACACAATTTTTACCGGGAGCCCACAATTCTTGGCAGGAAAAACACAACTTCTTCCTTCTCAATTCATCTCGATCCTTATAGGAGTAATCTTTCTTGCCATGGGAAGGAAATTTTCTCACATGAGGTTTTGGATTCTAAAATTTATGTGGCATGGAGGTCTAGGAGGATACTTGGTCCTTGGAATTGCATCCTGCAAGTCTCTAGTCCTCCTCACATCTTCTTGCAAAGTGGTAAGTTGGTAGGCCTTCACCAACCCCTTCCATGGTTCAACCAGTCCTTCTGTAAACACAAGGATCATCCTTGATTTTGATATGTCAGTGACCATGAAAGCCACTTTTTGGAACTCTGAGATGTATGCTTCTGGAGTTCCAACTTGTCTTATGTGTGCCAAATCCCGGAAAGAGATATCATGATCTCTAGTCAAATATCTCTGTCAGTTTTATGGTGAACTCTTCGTAGGTTAATTCTTGATCATGCCTAATGTTTTCATGCCATGAAACCACCAGTCAATGGCCTCCCCATAAATATGTACGGCAGGAAGCTTGATGGCATCCCTCTCTGCCATAGGATTCAGCTGAAAGTATGTATCCATTTTCTGAATCCAAGAGCTCACTCAGCAATTGGAAGTGCCATCAAAATATGGCAAAGTGATTTTCCCAATGGCATTCTTTAATTCATAATTCTGGTATAAATTCCTTGCAGCCCATCTTGGCTATCCCCTAAATTGAGTTTCACAAAAATCTCGGAATGGTAGAACCCTTCTACACACCTCACTCAATGATTGGTAAACAAAAAACTACTCCCATGTAGCAATAGTTTCAGCCTGAGCTTCATGATATTCTTTAGGGGTCTCTACAAATTTGGGCATACTAGGTCTTTGCTGCAATTCTAGTTCCTCTCTAAACTCAAGTGGCCTATTGTGAGGCCCAGTCTTGGAAAAGATACTCCCCCCCCATGACCTTTCTTTCTTCATATTGGGATCCAATGCTACTCCCTTCCCCATCTTTCACTCCCAGCTGTTTAGCTAGGAATTCTCTAGTCTCTTACCTAGACTGTATGATATTAGTTGAAATGCATTACATACCTTTCAACATGTTCTTAACAAAATTCCTGAATTCATCTTTTTCATCCCTTTCATCATGGAATCTCTCATCCACAGATTCTACTTCCTCCTCTTGAGGAATCTTTCTTTTGGTCTCGGAATTGTATTTTGGACCCATAATAATATCAAGAGAAGGTATGTAGGACCATGCTTTGATACCACTATGATGTCCCAAGTTTGGTGTACATACCTGAACACTCTTCAATTCTGTAAATTATATTAAAATTTCTAAACTTGAATTAATTTACACAATGACTTCTCGGACTGGGCAAATAAGGGGTTTCTTCTGGGAAATTTTTGCAGGAAAAAGGAGTGAGCAGTGGAAATAAAAAAATATATGTCAGACATGGAATTTACTCTGCCATAACACATTTATATCTGGTTCCATTTAGGGTTCAAATTCTGCACTACGGAAACCTACTACCATGCTTATGGGCAGCCAAACCATGAAACTAAGGGGAATAGTTCGATCTGTTTCAACCAGGGGATTATGGAAACTTGAATAGTTTTTTCTAGAATTAAAATAACATAAATAAATTATTTAGATATTTTTCTAAGGTTCTGGAAAGTTCTAAGAAGTTTTGGGTGAATTTGGGGATTTTTAGCAGTTTTGGTCAAGGGAAACCCTGCGTAGAGGAGGATCCAAAAAGGTGGTATGAACCCCCCCAAAAAAGGTTCTGGACATGGATATGGGAAGGTAGGCTTGATACTGATCCACATGAACTAAAAGAGCTCATTTTGAGTTTACCAAACTTTTTTTACATCAGTTTTAGTAAAACTAGTTATTAAAAGCTAGTAATCTAGAAAGGGTCTAAAAAAAGCAGTTAAATAAACTCAAATCCATTTTTGTAAAACATGAGATTTGTAAAAGAGATAAATATAATCTCTTTGAAATGAATAATCCCTTCAATCACTTCCCCATCATAGAATATTTATTACATCACTCAAATTTACTTAATCCCCCCATACATTGATAAAATAGGCCCTTTTGATGAAACTGAGACAAGATTCTTGTAATACTCCAAAAATTTGTAAAAATTTAAATTTTTTATTATAACATAAAATGTTTCTAGTCATCACTAACTAGGAACAATTAACTGCTAACAGTTACTTTAAACAGTGTTAAACTAGAGCTGATTCTTTTGTTAATCTCTAATTTTGCATACTTATTTGTTTGTTTCCATAATTCCTTGTTAAGGATTTGATTTAGCAGGTTCAAGTTCGGTACAACAGGAAATGAAACATCTGTTTAATTACTAGTGCTAAGTTTTTTTTACTGTTTATGAAAGTAGGAAGGAACTTCAGTTGAGATCAAGGCTTACTTAGCTTTCTAGCTAATGCAATGAAGTGATGCTTATTTTACAGGTTCTTTACAGGTAATATGTTTTATCACCAGATTCCAGATCGAGATTATTATCTCAACTAGCATAAAATATAATGCTAGTAAATTTGTTTATTTTACGGCTTGAGCAATTAAATGAGGTATCGTTGAACTGTATATATTTATGTTTTAATTAACCTTCTGTAACATAAGTGTCTAGTAAACTGAACATAGTTTAGTTGTTCTTTCATTTACTTCAACTATAACTTGTTCATCTATTTTTTATCAGTCTATTATTAGTTTAGTTGTTGTATGTAATTCTAGTGAAAGGTAATTGTATAGAAGCTCCCTCTATATTTTATTACTTGATGCTGAGGTAATTCAAAAGTATCTGTTTTCAATGATAAACGAGTTACATAAACTTAGGAAAACCTATAATCTAGATATAGTCATAAGTACAATTGGTTGTCACTCACACCTGGGAATAAAACCTAGTGCATAGACAATTTATTAACTGACCAAGAAATTACCAACAGGAGAAACAATAATTTATATCTTTAAATTATAGTAATAAAGTTTTCTGTACAAGAATAAAAGGATTATTTTCTATAAAAAAAACTATCCAACTTAACCCTCGTATGATCTCCATTTCAAAAGGGGGGTAAACAAATCTAAGTTCTAATATCTAGACTATCAAAACAAGCTACAAATCTTCCTATGTTTGCAAATCTCACATACATATAGTAGTAAGTCTTTTATGAGTTCTTTTTCCAAGTACAAAGTTCATTATAGAATCATGTTTAATATTCTATCAAGGTTAATGTTTTACTTTCATAAATTATTGCCTAAATCCATGGTTGATAGAACTATAACCCTAGTATAAGTATGGACTTTTCCAAAGGTTATAAAACTTGGATAAATACCTTATTATAGTTCTTATCTTCCTACAATGCCCATTAAGGTTTAATATAAATATCAAGTGTTATATGTAAAAAGAAATGTTATAACCATAGTCCTTTTACAAAATTGTTAATGTTTGCAGGATTGCTCTGAGAGGTCTTCGAACTATATCATAAAACCCACATTTTGTAAATATTTTCCATACCACGTGGTCGCCACTTGATGGTTAGGTTTTTGGTTAACCTTGGGGCAATATAAAACTATTCTAAAACCCTAAAATCACATTTTTCCCTAATCTTTTGTCTTTGCTGCGAAGTGGATGAGCTGCAGACTCATGGCCGCATGGATTTGTTGTCATTCCTCAAACCCTTAAATACAGGCTTCCTTTATGCTATTCTGAGTTCTTTTGCATGAAGGATTTATGTTTCTTTTGCTTCGTGCTATGCAATTTGGAAATTGAACCCAAGAGATAGAACAATTACACTCACAAAATTGCTAATCAAACATGCAAAATTAACATCAAAGGAGACTGAATTCAGAGCTAATCTGTATTGAATAAGTATACAATAGACAACCTTGTGAAGTAATAGGCTGCTGCAATATATAATTACATGAGATATTTGAATTCATAAGGATGACATTCGAAATAGTCAAAAAGTAGGCTTACTAAATCTAGTCAAATCCCCCATATGTGCATAAAGTAGTTTCTAAATCCACTAAGATGCTCATGAATTAGAAAATTCAAGTAGGAAATATAATAAGGGATGGAAATAAAACTCATACATGCTTTTATTAGGAGAAAAGGATGGAGGATGATGTGGGAAAAAAACAAGTCAACTACACCTAGTCTAGCTTTTCCTTTTGCCTTGATTCTCAATAAAATAGGCAACTTTACAGAAAACGCAGATATGCGCTTTGGAGGATCTGAAATAAATAAGACATGCTAAATATGGTTTCCAATAGGTTTCTCAAGCACTCCATGGCTCATTTCTAGCAAGTGTTGACTTCTATGACATGTAGAAGGCAACTAGCATAGAGTTGAATCTAGGAGACTAGGTAATAAGACAAAAAATGATTTAATTAATGTCTAAGGTAGGTAACTATGGGTTGGTTATTCTAACACCCACCTTAAGCGTGAATTTAGGAGTAAATATCAGAAAAATATAGGGCCTAGCAACAAGGATTAGTCACCCTTTACATACTACTTGTTCATTCAACCAAGGAAAGAGGCAAAACCCCAGTGGGAAAATCCTCCCTTAAACATGGACAGTAAAACAAAATTTGAAAATATTGTCATCAATCATGCTTCACAGCATGATCAACAATCCCCAGGAGTGATTTGAGATTGCTGAATGTCTTCTCACAAAAAACTTTGGTGAAGATGCCTGCTACTTGTTCTGAAGATGCACAGAAGAGTAGATGAATGGTGCCATCATGCACAAGCTGTCTGATGTAGTGCATATGGATCTCAATGTGTTTGGTTCGTTGTCTCTAAATTGGATCATTGCAGATTCGAATGGTGCTTTGATTATGACAGTAGATAATAGTTGAAAACTATGATTCGAAGCCACGTTCTCCAAGTATTCCCTGCAACCACAAACATTGAGTTGTTGCATTTACAACTCCTCTATACTCTACTTATGTAGATGAGAGTGCTATGGCACTCTGCTTCTTGCTTGACCAGCTGATTGGTCCTTCTACAAGCATGAACACATATCCTGATGTTGAATTTTGATCTATGTTGTCACCAGCCCAATCACTATCAGTAAACCCTATCAAATAAAGATCAGATTTAACTTTGTAGAAGATCCCATGAGTTCTTGTTCCTTGAACAAAGTTAAGGATCCTTTTGGCTACTCTCCAATGGATCTCATGAGGCTGATCCATGTATCTTGAAGCCACACTAACTGCATAATATATATCAGGTCGAGTGTGTGTAAGATAAAGCAAACACCCAATCAACTACCTATACAGTGTATTATTTATCATAGGAGAAGAACCTGCTTCTTCAATCTTAACTCCTGAAAGGAAGGGAGTCTTGCTTGGCTTGCAATATTTCATGTTGAACTTGTTCAGAAAATATAACACATACTTGGAGTGATGTACTTTGATTCCATGTTAGGATTGAGCAATTTCGAGACCCAAAACTTGGCTCAACAATCCCAAATCTGTCATAGAAAATGCATGGTTCATTGCATCCTTCAAGGAGGAAATCTCTTTCTTTGAACTTCCTGTAATTAGAAGGTTATCCACATACAAGACAATAATCATCAAAGAACCATGAATCAGCTTCAAATAAACCTTAGGATCATACTTTCATCAAACAAAACTCAATGACAACAAAAAGCCATCAATCTTGGCATACCAAACCTCGGGGGCTTGCTTGAGCCCATACAATGATTTCTTTAACTTACACACTAAACATGGATTAGAAAAAAATGCTTCAGGTTGCTTCATGTAAATATCTTCAGTGAGATCTCCATTTAGGAAAGCACACTTCACATCCATGTAATGTACCTCCCACTCCTTTGAAGCTGCAATGGCTAAAGCTAGCCTTATGGAGTCCATATTTGCCACTGGTGCAAAGGTTTCATTGTAGTCAATACCATGTAATTTTGAGTATCCCTTGGCTACCAATCTTGCCTTATATTTCAAAGGTGAACCATCAGCAACAAACTTAGTCTTGAAAACCCACTTACATTGAACTAGCTTCCTCCCTGGGGGAAGATCAACCAGTTACCAAGTGTTGTTCTTCTGGAGCGAGCTGAATTCTTGTTTCATGGTTGTTTTCCATCTTGGATCATGTACTGCATCTTCATATGTATGTGGATCTGATTCAGCCATCAGCTATCCCTTCTTAGTAAATAAAGGATCTTTCATACAAAGGGCACTCTCAAACTGAGATTTAGTCCTCCTAGTGTCACTAGGGTTTTCGGCTAGTTCCCCAGCTGCATGAATGGTATTTGCTGCCCATTTTAGTCTTGTAGGAATATCAGGATCTGCAATCAAATAATCATTATCAGACATATTAGAATCAACAAACTCATTAGTCTCTCCACTTACAATCAATGGATCTGGTGGTGAAGAAGACTCTCCAACTTCAACTGCTACTAAAGGCTCTTCTTGGAACTGAACACTTCTTTAAATGAAAGCTTTGTTAGTGCTCAATTTGATCATCTTGTACCATTTTGAATCTTTAGAATACCCAATAAATAGGCACTCTTGGATTTGGGGCTGCAAATCCTTTCTCTTTTCAGTTGGAATTCTAGCCAAAGCCCTTGATCCAAAAATCCTGAAATGGGTCACATCTGGCTTGTGCCCACTCCAAGCTTCGAAAGAAGTCATACCATCAAGCTACTTATGAGGCACCCTATTCCAGATGTAGGATACATAGTTTATATCCTCATCCCAAAACTTTGGTGGAAAAGTCTTAGCCTCCATCATGCAGGTTGCCATCTCCTTCAATGATCTGTTCTTTCTCTCAGCAACACCATTTTGCTGTGGTGTGTAAGGGATTGAATGCTGCATATGAATACCTACATATTTACAATACTGAATGAACTCAGACTTGACATACTCACAACCATTGTCAGATTTGAGGATATTGAGTCTCCTCCCAGACTGGTTTTAAACCAAGGCTTTAAACACTTTGAAGAGGTCAAAAACTTCAGACTTATGCTTTAGGATGTAAACCCAACAATACCTAGAAAATTCACTTATGAAGGTCAGTGCATATTTGGCTTGAATCATGGACATATGACGAAATGGACCAGCAATGTCACTGTGGATCAACTCAAGAGGTGCATAGGTTCTCTCATGATTGGCTCTCTCAAATTTGTGCTTTGGGTGTTTTTCTAGGATACAACCTTGACAGACTCCCTTGGAAAACTTGATCTTTGGTAACCCTATTACCATATATTTTTCACTCAAATCAGAAAGATACTTGTAGTTAAGATGGACAAATATTTCATGCCAAATCCTTCTTGCCTCATTAGCATGAATCAGAAGAGCAGAGGGGTTTGAGTAGGGTAGAAAATGGGAAAACATGTATACCTTCAAAGTGTGATCAACAACACCTTTTGCTATGACTTTACCATTCGAAATCTCAGTGATTTCAACATCATTAGGGGAGAATATGACCTTCTTTGGAGACCCAGTGTGATTCATCTGATACACTGACAAGAGATTAGAGGCAAGACCTGGAACATACAACACATTATTGAACTTACCATGGCCAATATCATCCTTCCTTTCCCCAAAAATGTCAGTGAGAGAGTCATCTCCCAAAACTATTGGTGGACCTTTCGACATGTCAAGAGAGGAGAATGCCTCTTTTGTCAAAAACAAATGTCTAGAAGCTCCAGAGTCTATGATGATGCTAGGTGAGCTTGATGTGCCAGCAACCAAAGCATGTACTCTCTCTCTGTCCTCTGAATTTTATCCTGCTTCCCTCTTCTTTGAGCAATCAGGAAGGGAGATGTTATTCTTCTCCAGGAGTTGGGTCAAAATGTCAATTTTATTCTTCATACAAGAGCTCTCGGGATGATAGCCCTTGCAGTATGTGCACTTGCTCATTTCTCCTTTGTTCTTCTTCTTCTGGAAGTTCTTCTTGGAGCCTTGGGGCCCTTATTGAGACTTGTTCTTGTCTCTCTTTTGCTCAGGTGGATTTTTAGCTTTTTTCTTGCTTTTTGAATCCACCCTTGAATCTCCAGCAACCAAAGCTTGGTCTTTGGAAGGTTTGATGGTGCCCATGATCACCAACTTATCTTGTTCCTGTGTGAGGGATTCCATGAACTTTGCAAGCTTAGGCATCTTCCAATCTCGAGCTGTCAACTTGGTGGCATGGAAGGTCGAAAAAAATACTAAATAGTAAGGGCCAAGCTTCAAAAGTATGGACAAAACTAGCTGTTTCTCTTCCTTCTTTTCAATCCCACACTATTTTAGCTGCAAAACAAGGGCTTTAAACTTGGAAAAATAGAGTTGCAAGGATTCGAAGCTACTGGGACTCAAGGAGATCAGCTCATTCTCGATTTGATGTCCTCTCATCTCATCTATATTACCAAAAATATCTAGAAGCTTCTCCCACACTTCATTCCATGATGTCAATCCATCAAGATGGAAGAGGAGGTCTCTTGAAATGCTCAGACACAAAAGACCATAGGCCTCATCCCTCTTGTTCTGCCATTTGATTTTATCTGCAACTGCATTGGGCTCTGCCTCATTTTCCATAGTAACCCTGTAGAGACCTTTATCTCTCAACAATATATCCATCTCATCTTTCCATTCAAAGAAATTAAATGGAGTCAAGATGATCTTCTGAGATTGGTCCATAGCTCAGAAACTGTGCCCTTCAGTCAGTAGAATATGCTCCTAGTCAAGATGTCAAACCTGTAATAGCAATATGGAAGGAGATAAATAGATATACAAAGGCTTTGACACCATGTGGAAACTGAACCCAAGATATAGAACAAGTACACTCACAAAATTGCTAATCAAACATGCAAAATTAACATCAAAGGAGACTGAATTTGGAGCATAACACTAATATGTATTGAATAAGTGTACAATAGCCAACCTTATGAATTAATATGCTGATACAATATATAATTACATGAGATATTCGAATGTATAAGGAGGCCATTCGAAATAGTCAAAAAATAGGCTTACTAAATCTAGTGAAATCCCCCATAGGTGCATAAAGCAGTTTCCAAATCCACTAAGATGCTCACGAATTGGAAAAGTCAAGTAGGAAAGATAATAAGGGATGGAAAGAAAACTCATACATGCTTTTATTAGGATAAAAGGATGGAGGATGATGTGGGCAAAAAACAAGTGAACTACACCTAGTCTAGCTTTTCCTTTTGCCTTAATTCTCAATAAAACAGGCAGCTTTACAGAAAAAGCAGATATGCGCTTTGGAGGATATGGAATAAACAAGACATGCTAAATATGGTTTCAAGGAGGTTTCCCAAGTGCTCCATGACTTAGTTTTAGCAACTGTTGACTTCTATGACATGTAGAAGACGACTGGCATAGAGTGGAATCTAGGAGACTAGGTAATAAGACAAAAAATGATTTAATTAATGTCTAAGGTAGGTAACTATGGGTTGATTATTCTAACATGAAAGAGCCTTTTTTTTTCATTACCTTGCCTCTGCGAGTGTTACTCTTTAACACTGGTGCATTGGTGAGTTTGATGAGGTGAGCATGGCTCTTGGTTTTTCGTAGTGTGGCCTTAGCTGTTTATTTGCATGTTTGAGTTGGGTGTAGGGTTACTTATCTTCACTACCTGGTCTTTAGTGTGGATTCACTCTGTTTCACCGTGGTTCTGGTATCGGTCTTGGATAGTACATGTTGTGTGTTCTTTTGATAGAGCTTCCATCGTTGCTCGGTGAAATTGTTTTCTGGTGGCTAGGGTCTGTTCTTGCTACCAGTAAGAGGGTGAGGTCAATCCTTTCAGGTGGGAAATTTTTCTTTATAAATATTACTATTCTTCAAATGTTTACACACTAGTTCACTTTGTGATTGTGTAAATTTTCTCATTTAGGGTTTTATTAAACTTGTGTAGGTTTTTAAGTGAAATCTCGTTGCTGGAATATGCCATAATGACTCCACTCTGGGTTTCCAGGCTTTGTATTCATCCTGGTAAGACTCGGTCTCACCTGAGGTTCTCCTGCACTACTTGTATGGTGTCTATGTGGATAGTTCCCACTTAGTTCTTGGGTTCTGCTCGGCCGTGGTTACATGGTGATTTTTTTTTTGTTTTGGAAATCCATGTGGCCGAGACTGTGATAAGTGGTTTAAGAAAGCCTTGAAACCTGGGGCTTTCATGGCCGTAGTTTTTTATTTTAGTAATGTTGTTTTGTACAAGATTTTAAGCCATGACTTAAGTTGTAAAAAGGACATTAGGACGTGACTGATATGGTTCATTGATGTGAGGGTTTAGATGCTATTTCTATTTTTCATAAGCTCGAAGCTTACTATTTGTACTTATATTTTTATAATATAAATATATTGTGGTTTTAAGAAGATGATGGAAGCTGTAAGATTCTTATTGGTTCTAGTTTTTCTTCAAATATGTTAAATTATCCTAAACAGAGTTTTTATTACTGTAAATTGATATTTATTTTTATTATGTTTAAAAGTGAAACGAAAATGTTTCAGATAGTTAGTTCTTAAAATATAGTTTGATTTTACTGTCAATAATATTTACTTCAATAAGTAAATAAAAAGAAATGTCATTTATCCAACCTAAGTTCTTTTACTGTGTTTTTCTAGGTTATTGTATGTTGAAAGGTCTTTTACTTATTTTCTCCCAGTTTATATTTATCACACAGTGTTAACACTATTTCTTGTGGATAATTTTTTAAATTTTATATATTCATCTATTCGATGATTATGGTTATATAAATGAAGTATGTAAGCTTTAATTTGTTTATGGGTGAAGTGAATAACCCCTCTATTAGTAAAAGAGGTGGTACTGTTATTTATATTTTACAGTTCCTTCACTTAGATTTTATTTATAAACCCTAGTTTCTCTTAGTTTAAAATACATAGTTAGTAATTGATTATAATGTTATTCTAGTTTCATTTTACTTAGTTTAATGATGAAGTTATCTTAATAAACTTCTAGCCTTATTTTACTATTTCTTTTATGTTAACCCTACTTATTTACTTTTTGTTTTATAATGTCTTTTAATTACTATAATAATAATAAAATTATAGTAATTAGTCCATCTACTGTGTAAGTAAATACAAAGACTAAGTAAATTTATACTTTTAGATCTTTTCCTAAGACAGATCAGTTTATGTTATTCAAAGTACTCTGTCTAAATAAAAACATCTAAAATAGAAAGGAAAAACATACATATGAATAATTCTTATGAAACATGTAGAAGGTAATAAAACACATTCATGCATACTTCATTCAATTCTTTATCTGAATTTAATCTAAGAAAGGAAAAACATACAGATGAATAATTCTTACGAAACATGTAGAATGTAATAAAACACATTCATGCATACTTCATTTGATTCTTTATCTGAAGTTACTGTGCTAGAGTACTACCTTTAAAAAGGTGTGGAAAAATACAATTAGGTATTTTTTTATCTATCAGTAAAACTAGGAATTCTTCCTATCATTTACCCTAATCTATATAATCCAACATTTAATTATCTTTTCACTGTAAAAGTATTTCTTTTAACTAACCGTAGCAGCAACATAATAGAAACATAACATATTTTTGCTTAAACTCAATCCTTCTAGATAACAATCAACAATTAGAAAACTAGACAAATCAAGTAGAACCTAGAAATGTAGAAGAGGTGAAAATAGCTTAAGGAACTTGTTCCTCCCAACCAACTCTCAGAGAAAAGCTGGACTGCAAATCTCAGGACCCCTGAGCTTGTCTCCTGGTCCCCTGGTAGAAGTTCTGGGTGAGAGATATAGTTTAATAATCCTCTGCAACTCTACTGAGTGTTCAACATTCAATCAGTTCTGCATGCAGTAGTATGAACTCATCTTAGAATAGCTGCACTAGTTCAAGTATTCAGCACTTTTCACTCAAAACAAACTTTAGTTAGTCCCCTCCATCGAATTTTCTTGTGCACTTCATTCACTCAGAATGTTCACAAGTCAAGAATGAGCAGGCTCAACTGTCTTCAATGGGAATTTTTATTAGCATGCTTAGGTATTTTGGGTCCGTTTTCACTTAATGAGTTGCCTGCTCTTGTTCCACTTTCTTAGGGAACATGACCACAAAAATAGGGAAGTCGCCTCCTACAACAGCTAGAAGTAGTTTGATGATGCTGCCAAGTGTCAATATGCTCTCAACCCAACCTACTCCACCAAGTGACCAGTAAAATACTCATTTAACAGCTTCCTTAAGCTGTTGTCTCATCTTTCATTTATTAATTAATAAAATATTCAGCAATTACATTCAATTATCCTTGACCTCACTTAATCATTAATTACAAACTTTATAATAAAATATAACATAATCTTTCTTAAAACATAAAATGTTTTGCAAATTGGGGCATGTGACAATTATTTAGGGGAAGAGATATATTGACCTAATAAATGTAATATTTAGAAAAGTTGGACACTACAAAATATAAATTACATTATTACTGACCATTACAAAGATGCTTCCAAAATTAAGGGGAATGAGGCCGGATCATGGCCAACAAGGGACCGTGAGCATCGGTGAAGCATGGGCTTCACTGGAGCTTGACTTGAACTGAATAGAGGCTGAAAATATCTTCGATTATCCTCCAATTTCTGCAATCTAGCACTCCATACCTGCAATAGAAGAGAAGGTGATGGAAAGAGAGGGGAATGGAAGGCTGGGGCTCATCTCCCAGTAGTCCAAGGCACAACACTCAGAAGCAATGCTCACATAAGCATAGTTCATCACACATAACAACCAAACTAAAGCAATTTGGTCGAATTCACCTTTAATAGCCTTTTTGGATGACATGTTTAGCAAGTGGAGGTCAATGGTGACCTATGAGAGCAAGTCAACCCCATGGGTGCACTAAACCTAGACACATAAGTGCCCCCTTTGGGAAATTTGGAAATTTGGACCATGTAGAATTGTTTCCAAGTCCAAATCATCCTTCACAATTAGAAACTACGCCCTCCCTTAGTCAAAAGATGCTTCTTTTGAGTTATGACAGTTTTCTGCTTTTCTTGGCTCATAAGGAAACTATTTTTTCCCTTAAAAAACTTTCCTGATTTTCTCTTACAGCTTTTCTGAACTCCATAAGAGGAAAATGCGCCCTCCCCTTTGAAATAATTTCCTTCTTTTACCTCTGTCATCTTTTCAGTTGCTTTTATTCTCCTGTTTGCTTTTGTCATGGAGTTTCTTATTTTTACCAAGGCAAGTTGACTAGCTTCCCCCAATCCACCCTCTTGACATGGAAGCCTTAATTCCACATCATTATTTTGCATAATAAATAAAATTGCTGAAATAAAATTAAATACATGCCTTAAAACAATTATTAGCAAAATTTGTCGTAGGAAGAATAATTAATATCACTTTGAGCCCCTAGGAACTTAGCATGGTAAACACTTTAAATGGTAAATTTGAGGGGACATTACACCCAGAATGGTAAATGAAGAAATTAACAATTCCTTGAAAGAATAAGTGACAGAAGAAGAGCTAGAAACAATAGTATACTCCTTCCAAAAAGGTAAGATCTAAGGCCCTGATGGTTTTACTATTAAATTTTTCCAAGGTTACTTTGAGTTAGTAAAAGGTGATTTACTTAAGGTAGTGCAAGAGTCTCAGAGGACTGGGAAGGTATTGGGAGCTCTGAATTCAACCTTCTTGGCCCTCATCCCCAAGAAACAAAACTCATCCTCCTTCAAATATTTTAGGCCAATCTCCTTTTGTAATGTGGTGTATAAGATAATCACAAAAATAATATCGCAGCGTCTTAAGCCAATTTTAAACAAGATCATTACAGATGAGTAGTTTGGGTTTCTTTTTTATTGCCAATTCCATGATGCGGTGTCTCTATCACAGGAGGCTATCCACACCATCATTAGAAGTAAGAGTAAATCCTTTGCACTTAAGTTATACTTTTCAAAGGATTATGACAGGGTTAGTTGGACATTCCTTAGATTACTAATGATTCAAATTGGGATGGATATAAAAACAATCAATTGGACAATGGGGTGTGTTTAGTTGGAATCCTTTGCAGTTCTTATTAATAGCTCCCCATCCAATTTATTCAGGTCTACAAGAGGTATAAGACAAGGGTTCCCGCTCTCACCCTTTTTATTCCTTCTCATAGCCGACGCCCTAAGAAGACTAATTCACCATGCAAAGAGGGAGGGTTCTTATAAAGGATTAAAGGTGACGAGATATGAAGAACTTTCCCACATTTTGTTTCTAGATGTTGTGGTAATGATGGGAAAAATAACGTGGGATAACATTAGAGAAGTTGAATAGATATTAGACTTGTACAAGAAGGCTACAGGAATGCATATTAATTTGGATAAGAATGGATAAATAAAACTCGATAAAACATTCAAGAATGCAACTATTGGTTGGAAGGCTATGGTACTAGCATTTCCTCAAGTAGGGAGCTGGATTGATTAGTCTGTAGAAAATGGGAAGAATTTCAGGTAGGGGAATATCCATGGGTAGGAGCAGGGGAAAGATATAAAATTTTGGATGCCCTAATTGTAAAACTTAGAAGCTGAGGGATCTCGAATCAAATTTAGACATGCTCACACACTCTACAAAGGGAAACTCGATGGAAGAATTATGAAGATATATGACTAGAAGAGGGACTTTAGGGAGAATGGAATGATTTTGTCTCCCTATTACAGTCTTGTTTTATTCATATTGAATATGATGCAAAAGATAAACTAGTCTGGACCAAAAATCCTGCTACAGGAGATTTTACGGCCAAATTAGGATATAAGAGTTGGGATTTAGAGCATTACCAGGGAGAGAAAATGGATTGGTGGAAACAAGTGTGGAAGAGTGAAGGCCCTTTTAAGGCTAGAATAACTATCTGGTTAGCACTAAAAAATAATCTCTTAACATGGGAAAATATAAAAACAGAGGCTAGAAGGGTCCTAGCTGGTGTGTTTAATGCCACTTAGATGGGGAAACTGGATCTCATTTTTTTTTCTATCTGTTCTTATGTAGAAAAATTTTGGAAGGAAGCTTGTAGAGAACTAAAATTTCAAGGGATGCACGGGAGGCCTCTCTTGAAAAAAATTCCTCTGCATGGTGGTTAGAAAGATCGATACGTCTATTCATTGCACTTCCTTCCTTTTTTTCTTATGGAATCTGGTGGGATAGAAATGCAATGATCTTCAATAATAAATTGATTCCTCTTGAAGTAACGAAAACTATTGTGGTGTAGTGGACCAGGGAGCACAAACCAAAGGATAAAGAGACCAAAAATATGATATTAGTACCTTTAAAAATAAATAAAGTAGTTCCGTGGGATTTCTTTGACATATCAAGTCAAGGAGATCCTCCCATGGGAGGTTCGGGAGGAGTGTTATACTTATCATATAAATACAAGGTTCAAGTAAGGTATGCTTCTGGGCACTGTACGAACAACAAAGCCGAACAAGCATCTCTTCATGCAATCCTAGAGCTGGCTATAAACATAAACATCTCCCGTTTACAAGTATTTGGGGACTCAAATATGGTGGTTGACTGGGTCAATAAGAAGATCCAGATAAATGATCCTCATCTTCAATAGCTTTTGAGAGCAATCAAAAGGATTTTATATCTCTTCTCATGCCTTAGCATAACACATGTTTACAAGGAATTAAACATGGAGGCAAACAGTCTGTCCAAACTTACTCTTCTCTTAGCTCCATGCCACCTAGAAATAGAGAAAATAAAATACGATTAGAAGATTTCTCATAAAAGTATGAAGGACTTTTGTCTTGGGAATTTTTGTGTGTAAGATGAAGTCTATATCCGTAACAAGAAGAAGGATGTATAGAGTTGATACCCAAATGAATGAAGTGTAAGATTTTTTTTTCCAAGGGTGTCATCCTTTGTATAATTTTTTGATGTACTTAAATTTCCCCTGGAACATTTCATGATCACTCTTTAGTTAGAGTGGTGGATATTTTCGTATTGGAATATACATACATACATACATACATACATACATACATACATACATACATACATACATACATACATACATACATACATACATACATACATATATATATATAT